>JACXGM010007858.1:0-29906 GCA_016801145.1 Umbra pygmaea | reverse complement strand
ATTTTGGCATACAGCTCATGAAAACCCAAAATTCCTATCTCAAAGAATTAGCATATCATGAAAAGGGTCTCTAAACGAGCTATTAACCTAATCATCTGAATTAACTAATTAACTCTAAACACCTGCAAAAGATTCCTGAGGCTTTTAAAAACTCCCAGCCTGTTTCATTACTCAAAACCGCAATCATGGGTAAGACTGCAGACCTGACTGCTGTCCAGAAGGCCATCATTGACACCCTCAAGCAAGAGGGTAAGACACAGAAATAAATTTCTGAACAAATAGGCTGTCCCCAGAGTGCTGTATCAAGGCACCTCAGTGGGAAGTTTGTGGGAAGGAAAAAGTGTGGCAAAAAACGCACAACGACAAGAAGTGACCAGACCCTGAGGAAGATTGCGGAGAAGGACCGATTCCAGACCTTGGATGACCTGCGGAAGCAGTGGACTGAGTCTGGAGTACAAATATCCAGAGCCACCGTGCACAGGCGTGTGCATGAAATAGGCTACAGGTGCCGCATTCCCCAGGTCAAGCCACTTTTGAACCAGAAACAGCGGCAGAAGCGCCTGACCTGGGCTACAGAGAAGCAGCACAACAAAACAACAACAAATTTTGCTTGTCATTCGGAAATCAAGGTGCCAGAGTCTGGAGGAAGACTGGGGAGAAGGAAATGCCAAAATGCCTGAAGTCCAGTGTCAAGTACCCACAGTCAGTGATGGTCTGGGGTGCCATGTCAGCTGCTGGTGTTGGTCCACTGTGTTTTATCAAGGGCAGGGTCAATGCAGCTAGTTATCAGGAGATTTTGGAACATTTCATTATTATGAACATATACTGAACATAATTATTTGAAGGTTGACTTTTTCTTTTTTTTTTGTATTACAAACACTTCTTTTATTGGTCAGATGAAATATGCTAATTCTTTGAGATGGAAAATAATGAACCTTATCACAATATGCTAATTTCTTGAGAAGGACCTGTATAAGCATGACATCAGCTTCAGGTAAATGTTCTCATCAGTCTGGTTTTCGCTGCGTAAATCAATATTCGTTATTGTTAGTTAAGAGCAGAGATTGTGTCATTCTAAATTCCTGTCGATATGCTTTGTGAAACAGTCATGTATTTGTTCCAGCCCAAAGTGACAGTATCCCCAAGGAGAAACAACCCAGTGAGAGCCAGAATCCTGGGGACAAGCTCTCCCCAGAAAGCCCCAACCCAGACCAGGAAGCTCCTCTTCTGCTGGGGGAACAGAAGCATGTAACAGATAGAGAGACTGCTGATGAAGGCGTGCCCTCCTCCAAGGGGAGTGACGAAGAGGCGGACCCAGATCAGGAGGAACGGCTCCAACATGACCCCAACAACAACTCCTTAGAGGTCATTCAAGAGCAGGATGGTCCCGAGGAAACATACTGCTCGGACGAGATTGCTGTCGTCTTAGTGGACAACTCTGGTCCGTCAGACCGCCTGGATGAGAACGACACAGTAAAGATAATCATCACGATGAGCTGCGACGCTCAGACCGCTGCTGAGCTAGAGGAGTCGGTCAAACAAAGCATCTTAGAGTCCACCCAGGGGCAGATGGGCATCGACACCCGCGGAAGCGACCCTGCCGACTGCCTTATCAAAATTCCCGTCATCACCTTCGACTCGCCTGAGGACGACGATGGCAGCGGTGGCGAGAATGAAAGCAGGCGGTGTTCTGAGGCCGAGACCGCCCAGCAGCAGAGCGCGAGCACAGATGGCCAGATCACCAAAGAGTTGATGAGCTCAGATTCTGCCGCTCTGGACTGCCGTGATTTAGAGTACAATGAGGCGGACCTGGATCACCCCAGCCCCCAGCTGACCACGGCTGACAACAGCTCCTCAGGCATTGATGTCCACTCCCACCCTGACGAGAACGATCCCCCGGACCTCAACTTGGATGCAGGCGGCTTCTTACGAATCCCGGCTATGCTCGGAAAGCACGGCCCAGGGGGCAGGACTCACGTGCGCGGCCTGAGCATGGACAGCGGAAAGGACGCTGTCCTGATTGCGGACAGATCGCAGAAAAAACAGGCCACCATGACCACGTCTAAGTCGGATCTGGAGGCAAAGGAGGGACAGATCCCCAACGAATCCAACTTTGTGGAGTTTGTATCTCGGCTGGAGTCCATTAACAGCACGAGGGGTGGCAGCAACAGTGACACCCCCCTGGAGGAGACAACAGAGGAAAAGGGGATCGCGAGGGAGGATGGTGAGTGCATCCTTACTCACGGTTCCCTAACTTTGCTCAAATGACTCTTTTTAAGTGAAGCATCGCGGTGTCTGATAATAATGTTAGGCTGTAAATTCTGAAAAACTGCTGTTTTACTAATGCTTTAGTGGTCAAATTGCAAACATGTACAGTTATTTTTTCAGAGGACATCACAGTAAAAATTGAGGACAACGCAGAATCTAAAAGCCAGCACGAGCGTCCAAACCCTCCAAGTACTCTAACCACGACGGACTCCCTCCAACCAATCCCTGAAACAAGGATCCCCATTGTATCCCCAGACAGGTGTGCCTATTCAGATGCCTCTTACTCGTAACATTTCATGATCACACAAGACATTCAGTTGTTTACTGGCCTGATCTGTATTAATACTTTTTTTATATCATCGTTGTACAGTTTGTCCTCTACTCTCAGTCCCCAGACAGACCGGGATAAAGAGCCAGATTACGACTCGCTGCCGTCTCAAACGTCCCAGTCAGAGAGCTCCATGCTGCAGGTCATATGCAGACCAGAGGCTACAAATAAGGAGGACGCCTACACTTTCCATACAGTTCACAGTAAGTTCAAGATACTGTTGTGCAGCATTTATTCATAGTACTGTCCAGTTGTATAATTAAAATGGGTGTGGTATATGACCAGTATCTCACGACAAAAGTTTGTTTTTAGGCATGAAAGAACACGAAGCCCTTAGACGTGGTATACTGGCCATATATCACAAACCCTTGAGATGGCGTATTGTTAAAAATAACACTGCTTTCAGCCAATCATGATTCAGGGTTTTAACCACCTGGTTTATTACATACCTCAGGTCTCATCACATACTGTAGGAAACATGAACTCCTGTGTGTTTCTATTCCAGGAGACAGACCTCGTAAGCTGTATGCAGAGAGAGCACTGAACCTTCCTCTAGGGGCTGAACTCATCACAGGCAACATGTATAACCTACATTCTTTCAAATGCAAACATTTGGGGAAGTGTATGTGGCATGTATTTATAACATTAGGTGCTTTCTACGTTACCTTATGGCATACCCAGCGATCTCCTGTCGACGTCTTCCAACTCGGAGGGCCATGACGGGCTGGGGGGTGGACACATGGACTGCCCTTTCCAGCGACGCATCATCCCGGCTCACAGGCTCCGCCCTAGGAGAACCCACCCCGAAATCTTCCAGGTGACCCCACCTCACAGACACACATACCGCTCATCCCATCAGTCCCTCACTTAATCACGCCACGCCATTCTTACCCTCCTTCCCTCATCCTACATCGTCCATGTGAAGTAAGCCTTCCACACAGTCTCTTCCTAATCCACCCATAAACTTTTAGCTGACCCAGACACGGGAGGGGCAGGCAGCCAAAGCCAAATAGTACCCTAAGTCAGAGCTGTGAATCAGAGCGCTGGCCATTCATCACACCACGGACCCCTCTGAGCTGCCCGGCCACCTCAGACACCGGATAACTCACCGGCCGTCTGAGCGACATACTCACACTTTGTGTTTCAACACACACAAACACAAACACATGGTCTGGGTTAACAGATGTCTGTTAAAGGACAGAATGCCAACTGCATAAGGCTGTGAGTTGTGAGATGGGGGGGAGTTTGTGAATACTGGGTGAAATGCACATTTCATTATTGCTGAAACATTGAGGACATGTGTGGTTCAGAGTTGGATGCTTAGATTGCTACAGTAAAACTGATTGTACAGCACTAATGACTGAGCAGTGTTGTGTTACTGATGTGTACATTACACTGCTACTTGAATTAAACTCTGACAGGAGGAAGATTCCATAGATGAGTCGTCGGAAACCTCCACACAGGAAAAACCCTCTCGTAAGCTTTACTACAAACTCAAGCTTTTTCCTGGGAAATGGGTGAACATCCTGTACGACCGACTCACCTTGTTGGCGTTATTAGACAGGTAAGTGGAAAAAAGATCTTTATACCATTTTCTTGTTTCTATCTCCCGTATTCCATCTCACAGTCATCGATCAACTAGTAGACGAAGACTGCTTTGCCCTTTGACCCTTAGGAACCAGGATGTGGTAGAGAACATAGCGGCTGTGTTTCTGGCCTTTTTGGTTGCCTTCTTGGGCTTCGTCCTGCTCAACCACGGCTGCTTCAAAGACATCTGGATTTTTCAGTTCTGCATAGTCATCGCCAGCTGCCAATATTCATTGTTAAAGGTAGGAAACGTATCTATTTTTATAACCGGGGCTTAATCAACCATCTTGAATGCTTATTTGTGATGACATATTTTCAGATTAGTGATGTGTACCAGAGCTGTGATTATACCGTGCTATTTTCACAGCCCCACCTCAGCCTGCAATGTAAAAAATTATGCTAAGCTGTAGCTAAATACTACCGTACTTAACTGACAAATGCCTGTCTCTGACAGCTGTTGGCTGTATACCAGTTAAACACATTAATAACACTGTGAACATATTGTTTGTACTGCAGAGTGTGCAACCAGATGCTGCCTCACCTACACATGTGAGTTCACCTATATAGAACATTCCAAAATAGTCCATAATCTAAAGATATACTGTTAACATACATTTTCATATATTTTTCAGTATCTACAGTGCATTTTCTTTAGAAGGAATATAACAAGAAAATCTGTTCTCATTTTTCTCCCCAGGGACACAATCAGATTGTAGCCTACAGCCGGGCTGCGTATTTCTGTATTTTCTGTGGCCTTATTTGGATTTTGGAACAGATGTTGAGTACAAAGGATCTGCCTGTGTCCACTGTATATGGCATCACCATAGTATTACAAGATGCACTGAAATTCCTGAGAGACATTTTAGTTGGTAAGTCACATACAGCTAATGATTTCTATGGCTCTTTTAAATTATGTGCTTTATTAGGTTATTATTAAAAGCACATCCAAAAATCCAAAGGGACGCAACGTTTTAAAGATTTATTTTAGCAATGGCTGAAATGTTAACAGTAATTCCCAGAGTTTTGCTAATTATTAAACTCTAAATAAACAAAACCTTTCAATCAACACTTACACTATTGGTGTTGTTTTCAATCAACACTTACACTATTGGTGTTGTTTTCAATCAACACTTACACTATTGGTGTTGTTTTCAATCAACACTTACACTATTGGTGTTGTTTTCAATCAACACTTACACTATTGGTGTTGTTTTCAATCAACACCTACACTATTGGTGTTGTTTTCAATCAACACCTACACTATTGGTGTTGTTTTCAATTAACTCTGAAACTATTCTAGCTAGGAATGTAAGTCTTAATGTCTGGTTCATCTGATATGTATGAATGTACCCTCAAATTAAAGTGGACAGTCTGGATTTCAACCTGTTATTGTATCCTTCCATTCAAACTCAAAGTGCTAGAGTACAGAATAACAAAAATGGTCACTGTATATTTGTTGTTGTGACATAGTGATTAAATATACAAAGAAACTCATATTTAAAACCAATAGTATTTATATTATTTCTAGGATCATGTTTGACAATTTTGTAAGTATTACAATTATTTCATTTATTTTACGTCACAAGCCAGCACAGCACCAGAGATAGTAGACATCAGGGCTGCTGACAGGAATCTGTGGACCCGGGACAAACTCCGCATTTTGGGCCCCCTGCTAAAGAAAATTACTGTGCAAAAACAAAATTTGGGGCCCCCATCAGGACTGGGCCCGGGACAACATACCCGGTTGTCCCCCCCTGTCAGCTGCCCTGGTAGACATGTATGTCCAAGCGGAATCACACAAACAGGCCACTCAATTTCATGAACTATAAAAAATCATGCTTGTAGACCACTGATAAACATGCAAGATTTGGGACAGATTGATATTAATTGTTAGGATATAACCAAATTGTACTGAAGCCCTGTGTGTTCTCTACGCCACAGGCATAACCTACTGTTTTCCTGTCACATTCCTTGTCGGCCTGTTCCCACAAATCAACACCTTTACGATCTACCTCCTTGAACAAATAGACATGCATTTCTTTGGTGGAACAGGTTAGCAACACTCTCTGACCATTTGAATTGGATCACCCATACTATAATATGGACCATCATAGATTTAGCCCTCAAACTAATTACTGTGTTCACTTCCTTTGTCAGCTGCAACTGGACTCCACTCAGCAGTGTATAGCATATTCCGTAGCCTGACAGCACTTTCTTTGCTGTACGGGTTCTGTTTTGGAGCTCTGAAGGTAGGATGGAACTTATTATTGAGTAAAGATGTGTGTATGATTACATGAAGAATATGTTTGGCACTGTGACAGAACAGTTTATTGCAGCAAGGGCAGCTTAATGCAGCATGAAAAATCTAATCGCTATTTAGGTTATCCGCTCCCCGCGCTCAGAACAGTGAAAGCCTTATTTTGCACAAGGTGATTTAGTATTCATAACTGCTGGTAAGAGCGAGATAACTCGTGTAAAAATAGTGTAATTTCTGCTGGAGAAACATATGCTGCTACGCCCGCAGTGAGGTGTCCATATTTGTCCTCGCATATATAATACCTGAATAAGTCAACACTTTTTCTCATACTCACTTCCTGCAAATCAGGAACAGGCATTCAACAATACTGTTGTATATTATTATTTTATTCTGCTCTGAAGGAACCCTGGGACGAACAGCACACACCGGCCTTGTTCTCCGGGTTCTGTGGCCTGCTGGTGGTTCTCTCGTACCATCTGAGTGGCCAGAGCAGTGACCCGTCTGTGCTGATGTAAGTGTGCTCTTCTGCTTTACCTCTGCCTTTTCCCGTCAGTAGGCTGCCTGTATAGAATATATTAGTGCCAGGGCTGAGACGTTTTGTTTTGTTGCCCACTAAAGGTCTCTGATCAAGTCCAAAGTGATGCCCACACTTGTGGATGGTGAGAAAGAGGATGCAGACACTGAAGACATAATCGACCCTCTACCAGAGAAGCTTATGAACTCCGTGGTAACTCCAAGACGTGCATTGTCTCCTCTAGATCGAACATTACTTTTTATATCCAGGACAAGACTTTGCCTGCAATACAATATAACATTAGCCAGTTATGAGGTTGTAAAATTGTCCTTTTCTTTTACAGAAGGAGATTCTCCTTTCAGATCTTGTGGTGTGCTCCATTGCTTACATTCTGACCTTCGCTATTACTGCGAGCACTGTGTTTCTGTCCCTCAGGGTGAGAGTCTTCTTCCAGTTGAAACTGTGTCGTCATTGTAGTTTATGCCCTAAAACAATGTGATTTCGTTTAGGAAATCATTTCTAAGGTGTTGTAAATAAGTGACAGCATCGGTTCGGTGTTCAGTCAAGCAATACCTCCCTCCCTCTCACTGTCTCTCTTTCTCTAGCCGTTTGTGACCATAGTGCTGTACGCGTTGGCAGGGACGGTGGGCGTCGTCACCCATTATCTCATACCTCAGTTAAGGAAGCACCACCCCTGGCTCTGGATCTCACATCCAGTTCTAAAAAGCAAGGAATTCTCTCAGTTTGAGCCCAGAGGTCAGTCCTGTTTGTTGTTCTGTGTGTTTGAAATGTCTATCTTTCAGTAGGCCTTTTGTGCTATTCGGTGAAATTTAGAAATATGTTACACAACATTTGACTGTATTACTGTCAGGGTTCAGTTAGTCCCTTTTTTTATATATTTTTTTCAAGTCCCAAACAAAGTCATGCAGTAGAGTCATTGATCCATATTTACAGTGCCTTGCAAAAATATTCGGCCCTCTTGAACATTTCGACCTTTTGCCACATTTCAGGCTTCAAACATAAAGATATAAAACTGTCATTTTTTGTGAAGAAGCAACAACAAGTGGGACACAATCATGAAGTGGAACGAAATTTATTGGATATTTCAAAGTTTTTTAACAAATAAAAAACTGACAAATTGGGCGAGCAAAATTATTCACCCCCTTTACTTTCAGTGCAGCAAACTCTCTCCAGAACTTCAGTGAGGATCTCTGAATGATCCAATGTTGACCTAAAGGACTAATGATGATAAATAGAATCCACCTGTGTGTAATCAAGTCTCCGTATAAATGCACCTGCTCTGTGATAGTCTCAGAGGTCCGTTGAAAGCACAGAGAGCATCATGAAGAACAAGGAACACACCAGGCAGGTCAGAGATACTGTTGTGGAAAAGTTCAAAGCCGGATTTGGATACAGAAAGATTTCCCAAGCTTTAAACACCCCAAGGAGCACTGTGAAAGCGATAATATTGAAATGGAAGGAGTATCAGACCACTGCAAATCTACCAAGACCCGGCCGTCCCTCTAAACTTTCAGCTCATACAAGGGGAAGACTGATCAGAGATGCAGCCAAGAGGCCCATGATCATTCTGGATGAACTGCAGAGATCTACAGCTGAGGTGGGCGAGTCTGTCCATACAAAATCAGTTGTATACTGCACAAATCTGGCCTTTATGGAAGAGTGGCAAGAAGAAAGCCATTTCTGAAAGATATCCATAAAAAGTGTTGTTTAAAGTTTGCCACAAGCCACCTGGGAGACACACCAAACATGTGGAAGAAGGTGCTCTGGTCAGATGAAACCAAAATTGAACTTTTTGGCAACAATACAAAACATTATGTTTGGCGTAAAAACAACACAGCTCATCACCCTGAACACACCATCCCCACTGTCCAACATGGCGGTGGCAGCATCATGGTTTGGGCCTGCTTTTCTTCAGCAGGGACAAGGAAGATGGCTAAAATTGATGGGAAGATGGATGTAGCCAAATATAGGACCATTCTGGAAGAAAACCTGATGGAGTCTGCAAAAGACCTGAGACTGGGACAGAGATTTGTCTTCCAACAAGACAATGATCCAAAACATAAAGCAAAATCTGCAATGGAATGGTTTACAAATAAACATATCCAGGTGTTAGAATGGCCAAGTCAAAGTCCAGACCTGAATCCAATCGAGAATCTGTGGAAAGAACTGAAAACTGCTGTTCACAAATGCTCTCCATCCAACCTCACTGAGCTCGAGCTGTTTTGCAAGGAGTAATGGGCAAAAATGTCAGTCTCTCGATGTGCAAAACTGTTAGAGACATAATTCAAGCGACTTACAGCTGTAATCGCAGCAAAAGGTGGTGCTACAAAGTATTAACTTAAGGGGCTGAATAATTTTGCACACCCAATTTGTCAGTTTTTTATTTGTTAAAAAAGTTTGAGATTATCAAGAAGTGGAACGAAATTTATTGGATGTGTCCTACTTGTTGTTGATTCTTCCCAAAAATTACAGTTTCATATCTTTATGTTTGAAGCCTGAAATGTGGCAAAAGGTCAAAGTTTAGGGGGCCGAATACTTTCGCAAGGCACTGTTCAAGGCAATAAGTATTATATATGGTGGTAAAATAATAATAATGTGGTGTGATTAAAGTATATCTTATTTTCCAGATGATGCTCAGTTGATGTGGTTTGAACGTCTTTACGTGGGCCTGCTGTGTTTTGAGAAATACGTCGTTTACCCAGCCATTATTTTGAGTGCTCTCACAAATGATGGCTTTGCACTTAGTCACCGCAAGAAGCTAGGTATCCAGTGAGTACTGTTCTCCTACAGATTTTAATAACAAACTCATGCTACCTTATTTGCATGACACCAAAACCTGACCTGGTATTTAAGGTGTAATCAAACTTGGGGTTTGCATTTTTGGAACTATTCCAGTGGTTTCTTTGTACTGACATTACTAAATCAATTGCAGACGTGTATGTAGGCTTTAGACCAAGGTCTTTAAAGAACCACTTTCTTATTTGAACTCATGTTAAGCATCATCTGTCTAACCTTCAGTTTGGAATATATTATTTTTACATAGAGCCAGTTTAAATACCTTTGAATGATAGTTTAGGAGTTGGGCAATGAAGCAGCTGTCTACTTCCTCTAAGTCCGGTGAGCTATTGGATATTATTTTTAGTTTCAGCAGTTTAAAGGAAGTTGCTTTGTACTGTTTACAGAATCACTGGCTAGCATCAGATGATTAACTGGAACTCAGTGTGAATAGCTATGCTATGGCATGTGAGGTATTTTTTTTTGACTGCCAATAATTGCATGCTAGTAATCGCTCGAATGCTAGACAGTTTTCTACCTCTTAATTCTATGTAGCCTCAACAACCTTGCCTTTATCCTGCATCTGTCCTACCTATTTAAATGCAGTACTGTGCAAATGTGTACGGCACATGTAAAAGAAAACTGTAAACCGAATTTCCTTTCAATACATGATCAAAGTTCCTAAAGATGAAGCAAATACTATGAGGAAAAAAAACACAAAAAATGATATTTAGTGTGGCCGCCCTTTCCCTATAAAATGCATCAATACTTTTGAGTACACTGTCGTGCAGTATTTTTAGAAAATTGGATAATAGATTGTTCCAAGAATCTTAGCGAATTTACTGCAGTTCTTCTACAACCTTTGGCGTTCTCACTTTCTGTCCATATTTTGACATCAGGACAACAGAGGCCATACCATCTGTTCCAGAACTCCTTGTTCTTATTTTCACTGAAGGTAGTCCTTTATGACCAAGGCTGTGTGTTTGGGTTCATTGTCCTGCTGCAAAATAAAGTTCTGACCAATCAGACGCCTCCCTGATGGTATTGATGATGGATCGAGTGTGCTTAAGACTTTTGCACAGTACTATACCTTTAATTGCTTTTCCCAGAAACACACAGCTCTTCAAACGTTTCTATGGTCACCATTCTTCGAGAATGTGTGATGTATATACTGTGTTTGCTAGTATTGGTGCATTTGACTCCCCCGACCCCCCATGCCACCCCTCTGCTTTGCTACGCTGTGTCCCACCTGTGTTACTGAGTCGCTCAGGTATCTGTGTCTCGCTCCAGCTGTGATGTCTTGTTGATGACAGTTGCTGGGATGAAGCTCCTCCGTGCCTCCTTCTGCAATCCCAGCTTCCAGTTCGTCACCCTCATCTTCACCATCGTCTTCTTCGAGTTCGACTGCAGCAGAGCCTCTGAGACCTTTCTGCTGGACTTCTTCATCATGTCCATAGTCTTTCACAAGGTCAGTCTGCGATATGATTAAATGATATGATTATTTCTTAGTATGGGGCGTCAGATGCCTTAGTGTTTCAGGAGTCAGACTAGGAGTCAAATGGTTGTCAGTTCGATTCCAAAGTGGGCCAAATGCTTGTGTCCTTGAGCAAGGCACTTGCTTTACCCTAAGTTGCTTAATGATTGACAGCTGTTTTTTTTGTCGACAGCTCAAAGATCTACTTCTGAAGCTCCACTTCATCATGGTGTACATGGCTCCATGGCAGATCGCATGGGGCAGCGCCTTCCACGCATTCGCTCAACCGTTCGCAGTGCCTCGTATCCTTTGGTTCGCGGGTCTGAACTTCACAAGTTTGACAGTTGAGTCTCTACAGGAAATGCGTTTGGTAAACCCATGTCTAAAACGCATAAATACCTGGTGAGTGTTCCGTGGCTGGCGAGGTTCTCCTTCATGAAGCAGCTCAGACTCAGCCATGTTGCTGGTGCAGACATTTGTCACAACGCTGTTCTACACACCACTCAGCCCCTTTCTGGGAAGTGCCATCTTCATCACCTCCTACCCGCGGCCCATCAAGTTCTGGGAGAGGAACTACAAGTAAGAGCCTAATTATAAAAGCCCCTCCCCCTCCAGGGTAATTAGCCCTATGAGATGTGGGAATGTTCATTATGTGTATGAAGACTGGGATGACCAAATTTATGAGGGAATAGATGACCAAATCACCAAACAATTGACTGACTGTCAATAAGGTTTATTGATTTATTTATTGATGAAAGTGTAGTTATTGATGAGAGTGTTATTCAGTCAGATCGGCTCCTGTGGATGAGAATACTCCAGTTATTTGACTAATTGATGAGGATTTCTGTAACTATTTTAACACTCAGAATAGATCTTAACATTAAACTAGAATGCTGTTCTATCATTTACTTTTTCATTTATGATTTCAAAGAAGGTTATGTCTCTCTAAGCCATATTTGTTTTACATATTTCAGCACCAAACGCATCGACAACTCCAACAGCAGACTGGTATCTCAGGTGGATAAAGAGACAGGTAAAAATTAGATTAGTAAATAGATTTTCATCCCCAATTAATGTGAACCAAGACAGCTGATGTACCATATAGCCAACAATGTTCAACTCTACAACGATCTTATGAGCAGTATACAGTGTGTTAATTTGTTGATTATGCCTGTGTAATTTCCGCTAACCTTTATCCCCTCAGGATGCGATGACAACAACTTGAACTCCATTTTCTATGAGTATCTGACGCGCTCTCTACAGCACTCGCTGTGTGGTGATTTGATGTTGGGCCGCTGGGGGAACTACAGCTCTGGAGACTGCTACATCCTGGCCTCTGATTACCTCAACGCGTTCGTTCACCTCATAGAGATTGGCAACGGCCTGGTCACCTTCCAGCTACGTGGCCTGGAGTTCAGAGGTCAGATCCTGAATAATATAGAGCAACATAGTGAAGAGCACACACCCTCACAGCCAGAGCAACATCTACACAAATAGATACTCTGGTTATGACGACAACTTACTCGTTTAATGATGACGTTACTCTATACACTTACTCTGTTCTTTGAAGTTGTAACAATTATAACTCTCAGACTTCAACTACACACAAACACCTATTTTTCAGTTGTGTACATTTGTGTGTGCGTGTGTACTTGGTAGGCGGTCATAAGCAATAAGAACCTTCCCCGCGGGTAGCAACTTGCTTCTGGATTCTCGTAACAATTCAACCAGAGGAATCGCTAGTCGCTAACCATTGGTGCTCCTGAAAACACAGCATGAGGTGAGTTAGCAATCTGATGTAAACTGGACACCAGGCGAGCGCTAGGCCTACACTCTGTGCAATTTGCCTTCGCCCCTTTAGTTAGATTACCAGTCTCTTTTACGGAACTTTCCCATCCATGACTTCTTGTCATTATCAAGAGCAACTGGCCTTTCAAGTCTTACTTTTGTTTATTATCCCATGTAGAGGAGACACAGATGGAATTGCATGTACAGTGAATATCTTGAGCCAATGCTCAGCAATGCAGTTGCAATATTAAGAAACAGTAGACAGTAAAACAAGGTAAAAACAATAAGACAATACGATATAAGAGTAGTTGTAATAAGACACCTAGATTCAGTCTGTACATGTAAACAACACCTCTGAACATACTGGGGTCTAATCAGTGCACGAGGTACACCAATATGGTATCAATTATTTTACTAAATGTGCGGACGTTGTAGTTAAATTAACACTAGTGACCAGTCTATATATACATACAGTATATGAAAATCTATATATATGTAAATGTGCAGTTATTCGCCAGGCAGTGAGAGATTGAGCAATAATAAATGTCCAAACCGTATTCTATTCCAGATCATAATGACAGGGGTGTTGGAGGTGGGTGGGGACCCACACGGATAGGTAGATATGACGTTGATTTGACGTAGATATGACGTAGATATGACGTAGATATGACGTAGATATGATGTTGAGTGTAACAGTCCCTAGAGACTAGAGGTAGTGAAGTGATCCGCTGGTATTTGTGCAAGGAGAGAGACAGTCGCAAAAGTAAATGTAAAACTAAACAGTTTTAATCTGAAAAAATACATTACAAAGGAAAAAGTACTACAATGAGTCTCAAACAATAAATATTTCCATCACAACCTAATGTGGCCCTCACATATAGACAATGAACCACAGGATAACAAACACACACAGGAACTACATACAAAAACTAATGACTGAATGGATGCAGCAGTTGATGGTTGATTATGAATAACAGCAATCTATTGGTGACTGACATGTAGTAATCTATTGGATAATTAAAGAACCAGAAACCAGACACAAAAAATACAAAATATAGTCTGTGGCCAAAGGCACTAACTAGCGGTGCAGCCCACACTGGCAGAAGGGACGGTGCGGCTGTCACTGGACGTTATCCCCTTGGCGCAAACCCTAGCTGACTAGTGGCGCATCCCCTATCCAATCTGCCAATTGGGTGCACTTGCAAACTAGAGTCCGCCTCTGCCAGTCCCACAACCCAGACGATTAAGGCTGCTGTTAGACCTACCAGACGGTTAAGGCTGCTGTTAGACCTACCAGACGATTAAGGCTGCTGTTAGACCTGCAGGACCATCAGTCTAGTCCAGTTATCCACCATGTCCCAGCCTCTGAGATGGTAGATCTACCTCTTCTTCCTCACGCCAGTGCCCGTGGCTCCGCCCCACAAGCGAGTGCCGGCAGCTTCATCCTCCCTGCCAGTGCCAGAGGAGCAGCCCGCAACCACTGAGCTAGGGGCTCCACCTCCCTCACTACAACCAGGGAACCGCGAGAGCAGTGTTCACCACCAGGGCTCTGCCCCACCACGCCGCAACGCCTCCATCACCAGAGACCGGGGCACCTTTCCCTGCGGCTATGTTCTGAGAGCATGGCTAGACTGAGATTCAGCCTGTTTAGCTTACATTCCACCCCGTGTTCTGGGTCATCTACCAAAGAAAAATGTTTGGCAATGACAAGGAGTGGCAAAGATTGGAATGTCAACTAACGAAATTGAAATTGGTACACAGTCTAAAACTATGCAGCATTACTACTTAATGCAATCTAATATTTTTTGTGATGTGTCTATTTAGAGGACATCTATACTTCTACTGTACCTTTCATTTAAATTAAGTTTTTCTTTAATAATTTTTTATGTGCCTGGATTATTAATCTTAAACACATTTTTATTAGTTTTAAATACTGTACATTTGTCATCATTTAAGGGGAAGTACCTCAATATCGGTTAAGATCTAAAGAATTACGTCGTTTTAATTTCATAAAACATTGTTGCAGTGTATTTGCATGGAGAGAAGTTGGGTTACTTCTACTTTTAATTAAGTTGTCATCTAAAACATGGTTACCTTCCAGTAAAAACCTTTGCTTTGGTGTAGATTTATGCTTATATGTCAATCGTATCAGTTCCTTTTCAGTTGGTCATCCAATACCTGCTCACATGCACAACCTGAACACAAATTCAGTAATGCTTAAAAAGGACCAATAGGTTTTGATCCCCCGTCTGTCAGGGTATAAGAACCCAGCTTTCAAATCATTACACTGAATAATTGCTCTTCTTTCAATGGATGTGTGGCTCTAGGAATTTGGTCACAATGTATAGCAGTACTGTATGTGTAGCTGCTCCATGGTTTTCAGTTAATCACTGACTGACATTTTACAAACCAATTAGCAGCCCAGTTTTTGTATTGAATACATGGAACTAGATGCTGATGAATACATCCTGAGTACAATGTGCTCAGATTTCATTATAAATTGTTATATTATTAACTGTATTCGACATGTTGTGTATGAAGTTCATTAGTAACAGGAGAGTAATATTCCTAAAACTCCCCAGCTGTTGATAGTTGTAGTTTATTGCTTTAATCATCATGATTTAGACTTTGAAAAAGGAGATCTGTGGATTAACTTTCTGTTTTCTCTGCTTGGACTCAACAGAAGTGTGTGTTTGGGCTACGTTTTTTGCACACAGTCATATTTCTTTAAGACTTGTATTAAGATTGTTGATCGTATAATATAGTTTAGATAATTGTAATTTTGTTTTGAGAAGGCAGCTACAATGTGAAAATGTATTTTTTTTGGGCTTGTTCCGGGCAACAACAAAACTACAACAAAACTGTTGGGTTCTGAAGACCCCTGGTATAGAACACTGTACACCAAACAAGAGATGATTGTATCGATGGAGGAACAACTGTAAAACAAATCCTCTGGTCGTTGTTCTCAGGTACGTACTGCCAGCAGAGGGAGGTGGAGGCCATCACTGAGGGGGTGGAGGAGGACGACGCCTGTTGCTGCTGTGAGCCGGGCCACTTGCCCCACGTCCTGTCTTGCAATGCAGCCTTCAACCTGCGCTGGCTGGCCTGGGAGGTAACCACCACCAAGTACCTGCTGGAGGGTTACAGTATCAGCGAGAACAATGCTGCCACCATGCTGCAGGTGTACGACTTGCGCAAATTGCTCATCACCTACTATCTGAAGGTAAAATAGAATTTAAATTTAATTTATTCTATGTTATAAGCAGCATTACTTTTTATCACTTGATGTCTTTTCTAAATGTATTTATCATCCCACACTAAGTGTGAGCTACATCATATACAAAACATTTATTTCATTTAATTTTTATCAATTGTTTTTTACTGTCTCTGTTGCTGTTCAGAATCATACCTTCTCTTTTATCTAAGTGTGAGCTACATCATATACAAAACATTTATTTCTTTTAATTTTTATCTCTTGTTTTTTATTGTCTCTGTTGCTGTTCAGAATCATACCTTCTCTTTTATCTAAGTGTGAGCTACATCATATACAAAACATTTATTTCTTTTAATTGTTATCTCTTGTTTTTTACTGTCTCTGTTGCTGTTCAGAATCATACCTTCTCTTTTATCTACAGAGCATAATCTACTACCTGATCCAAACCTCCAAGCTACAGTCATGGCTCCAGGACGCGTCCATCATGGAGGCTCTGGTGACGTACACAAAGTGGCACCACATAGAAAGAGACCCGGCGGTGTTCAGCGTTAAGATAGATGAGGACTACGTGCACTGCCTTCAGGGCGTCACAAGAGCCAGCTTTTGTAACGTCTATCTGGAGTGGATCCAGTACTGTGCCAACAAAATAGAGGAAGTGAGTGCAGAAATGGGATTGCAGTGAAGTCATGCATGTAGACAGGAACACATGCTCCCACTAAACAGTAACAGGAAGTAAAATCACAGAAGGCACCGGATTAATGTTGAGCTTGCACAATTTCTCACAAAAGAATGGATTGGAGTGACCAATGACATGACAAGCATTTGTTAGACACATGACAAGCATTTCTTAGAAACATCTTCAAAGTTAAATGTTAATTCTTAAGTAGGGTTATTTAATCTAAGATTATATAAGGGATTTGTAAATCCTTTATTTGTTAATATTGCACCATTCAAGTCAGGGGTAAGTCCGTAGCCACACATTGGGAAGTCAATCTCTAAGTTTTATCATCAACATGTGACTACGGAGGGCCCTCCGAGCGAGGGGGTAGGGTGCAGTGGTCGGTTCGGGATTCACGGTTCATCACGTAATTGATCCGTTTAGCTATTGTCAAAAGTCAACAGAACTAGTCTTCTGGATCATATACTTGGTCCTGGAGTTCTTGAGGACTAGGTTTTTCTTTTGGTCAGGATAAACTGCAACACTCTCATGACATGCAATATGACCATCTGTTTAACTGAACTGATAAATGGCTGTACATTTTAAATATTATAGTTTGTGTTTTTTGTGTTTAACACAGTCATAGGAGTGCGCAAGTCCATACATTTCTTTTTTTTTGGTGTTAGTTTTTAATGTCATTACATGACATCTGAATATATTAAACTGCATATGAGAAAAAATATGTATAATAAAAAAATAAAAACATGTTTGGTTTCAAACTGGCAAGTTGAAAATTTGTGAACTCGGATGACATTTTACCCTTGTGTTTTACCAGCCTATAGACTGTGATGAGGACTCCTCGTTGGTTACTCTGTGTTATGCATTATCTGTACTGGGCAGAAGATCACTGGGGACAGCATCTCACAACATGTCTAACAGGTAAATATTGATTCCTTTCTTGTTACGGCTGTATCTCCATCCACACTGAGCAGCAGTTTCATTGACATTCCACAAGGGGGCAGCTAAGGATCACTTTAGTATCAGAACATGATTCTCTATAAAGTCTAAACCTCTGTTGTGATGGGAAAAAACCACCTTTAAAAAGATCTCTTTCTTTGTTTCTCTAACTCAGCTTGGAGTCCTTCTTGTATGGGTTCAACACTCTGTTCAAAGGAGACTTCCGCATTGCCACTAAAGACGAGTGGGTGTTCAAGGACATGGATCTGCTCCAGAAAGTGGTCGCCCCAGGTGTGAGGATGAGTTTGAAGCTCCACCAGGTATTTTTAACACCCTATCATCATGAGCTTCACCTGCTCCCTCAATGACGTATAGGACTTAACCTTGAACTCTTCTTGTGTAATCTCTGTAAACTCAACATTCTTGATTCAGCAAAAAATAAAAAACAATCGGTTATTTGGGCTCAAACATAAGGGAACCTGTCTATTTTTATATATTTATTTCAAATATTTTTGGTTCGATTTTCCCCCCATTTTCCCCTTCCTAATTGCCTCTATTCTGCCGGCATTTTGTCGGCATCTCCGCAACACCCTGGACAGATCTGTGGGATGGCAAAAGGCGCGCACATGGTTCATTCAACCACGTCGCCCAGCCGCTGATTCTTTTCGTACTGCAAATCCAACACGGAAGCCTAGTTGGATCATGCACAGGATGATTACGTTCACCGACTATACTTCCGCGATTGACCCCATAGGTGCCCGATCTGGAGTCGCTGGAGAGAGACGTGGCAGGATAGATAATCTGATTTATCAATATGGTTCGGTATCGTTATGATTTTTATGATTCCGATGCCAAACTGGTACTTTTTAAATTATTCAGATTCCTAAACGATTCCTAACTTGATTCTTGAAAAACTGAAAAATGACATTAAAGAAAGGTTATTTTATAGAGTTTTTTTAATTGATTTTTTTTTTAATTTAACAATATGTTAATGTTTTAAAGTACTTAAATATATAATAAGTAAACCTAAGTCACCTAACACACTACTACAATAATTTGAATGGGGAACAAAACACATACAAATCTGGATTTGAACTCGCAGACTCTGGGATGAAAGTCTGGAAAATATGGCATTTTAAAAGTAGCCTACGTTTATGGTAGCTAGCTAACAGTAGACTACAGAGAAAGTATGATATTTTTACGTCCGTTTCGGAGCATCAGAGGGAAAATATTTCAGTCGACACATTAAGTGAAACCAAAATGAGGAACCGAAATTTGCATTCTAATCTGGTCCGACTCCTAGGTAGGAACCGGTTCCGTAGTGCAACCGGGTTTGGTACCCAACCCTACTTATTGAACCCAAATCCCGGGCAGCGCTATGACAATTTGCACTGCCTCATGCAGGAGAAGAATGGGATTTTTTTATTTATTTACTAAATTAATTTGATGTAAAATTTGGCCTGCCAGGACAAATGAATTGAAAGTTACTTAGTGCATCTTTAAGTTGACTGTACATTGTATATATGCACACTTTCTGTTATCCACAGTGTTTACTGTGAATGCGACTGCTGCAAATCTCAAACAAGTTTTCTTAAAGTTCACGTTAATTAAAATTGTAGAAAGCCTCGGAGTCATCGGAGTTGTGTTTGTTTCAGATAATCCTTACATGAAAGCTTTTACTAATGACGGTTGATAACGCTTTGTTCCATTGCTCTCAGGACCACTTCACATGTCTAGAGGAGACAGAGGAGCCCGCCATCTTGTATGAAGCCATTAGTAACTACAAAACCAGTCTGGTGATCTGTCATGAGAGTGACCCAGCCTGGAGGAAGGCGGTACTTTCTAGTCGGGACACTCTGCTCACGCTTAGACACATGGTGGATGACGGGACTGACGAGTACAAGATCATTATGCTTTACAAGCGACACCTCAGCTTCAAAGTCATCAAGGTGGGTGGGCGTTGAAAGAATATTTACTGATGTGGTGACATAGGCCAATTAGTTGATGGGTAGAAGCCTGTGACTGTCTTTAAGAGGATTAAAATGAATATAGGCGATTGCACAAATGCTTGATCAGTTGATTCGTCAAAATGTATCCCTCAATATTTCGCGTTTTTCTCTCAAACATGACCAGTGTTGGTATGATTGTGAATAGTGACAAGCTAGCGCCTATGAAGGCTAGCATTTGAGGAAAGGCTAATTTCAGCATGTTCTATCTTAATACCAATCCTTGTTTTAAAACGTTGCTGATTTTATGGAAATGCTAATATGTCTCAAGCTAACATTGGGGTATTTCTCTCTTGCAGATCAATAAAGAGTGCGTGAGAGGCCTGTGGGCAGGCCAGCAGCAAGAGCTGGTGTTCCTACGCAACCGTAACCCGGAGCGCGGAAGCATCCAGAACTCCAAGCAGGCCCTGCGGAACATGATCAACTCGTCGTGCGACCAGCCGCTGGGCTACCCCATGTACGTGTCCCCTCTCACCACCTCCTACATGGGCACGCATAAGCAGCTGAGGAGCATCTGGGGCGGCCCTCTCAGCCTGGACAGCATCAGGTCCTGGCTCTTCTCCAAGTGGCTGCGGTGAGTGTTGGGTGCTAGAGGAAAACCGAGGGGAAACAGAGGGCCCTCATTCATTGCCTGGTCAGGCGATTATACTCAGCTTCCCTATGGATGAAATCCAAACAGTATGTACACTCACTGGCCACTTCATTATGTATCTGTTCAACTGCTCGTTATTGCAAATATCTAATCAGCCAATTACGTGGCAGCACGTCAGTTCATTTAGGCATGTAGACATGGTGAAGTTCAAACCAAGCATCAGAATGGGGAAGGAAAGTGATTTCAGTGACTTGAAGATGGCATGGTTGTAGGTGCCAGAAGGGCTATTTTGAGTATTTCAGAAAGTTCTGATCTACAAGGATTTTCCCACACAACCATCTCTAGGGTTTACAGAGAACAGTCAGAAAAAGAGAAAATATCTAGTGAGCGGCAGTTCTCTGGGTGAAAATTCTTCGTTGAATGCAGAGGTCAGAGGAGAATGACCAGGCTGGTTCAGACAGGTTCAGACAGGTTCAGACAGGTTCAGACAGGTTCAGACAGGTTCAGACTGGTTCGAGGCAACAGTAACTCAAATTAACATTTGTTACAACCAAGGTATGCAGCAGAGCATCTTTGAATGCACAACATGTCGAAAGCAGCAGAAGACCACACCGGGTGCCACTCCTTTCGGCTAAGAACAGGAAACCGCTAGAATTTGCACGGGCCCACCAAAATTGAACAATTGAAGATTGAAAAATGTTGCCTGTTCTGATGAGTCCCGATTTCTGCGGGAAATAATTTATTCTTATTGCAGCAACTGTGTGATGCAATAATATCAATATGGACCAAAATCTCTGAGGAATGTTGCTAGCACCTTGTTGAATCTTTGCCACGAACAATGACGGCAGTTCTGAAGGCAAAAGTTGATATTAGCAAGTTATACATAATAAAGTGTCTGGTGAGTGTATATCTACAGTGCACAGACCACACCACACTCTCTGAAACAATATGGGTCTAAAGTGCTAAGATGTGTTTTGCTGAATCCAGGGTGATTTGAATACAAAAAACATCCGTTATCATTGACGTAAGGCTAATGGGTCTTTTTATGTTTCATGTTTGTGGTGTGTAGACGTGGCTGAATTGTGTAAGTCTCTAAAAGGTCTGTGCTTTCGATTTGAGATTTTTGATTATAACCTAGATTCATTGCTATTGAGTGAAAATGTTGTATTACAATTTTAATGGCAAGGTCAAAGGTCATAGAAAGCTAACAGTGGCCTACTTTGTGTGTGGGGGTGCCATGTCGCAGGGTGCGGAAGGATAACCTAGCTAGCTGTAACAGTGGGGTGAACATGGAGGATGTTGACTGTGGTGGAGGGTCATCCACTCTGAGCCACAACCCAAACTCCATCACCTCCCAGAGTCTGAGTATGTACCAGACCAGACCCAATCGGACCTCCCACGCCACCAGACAGCATGCTGCAGGTCTGCGTCAACAAACTTTTGATGTTCCTTGTACAGCAATGCTCTTTTTAATTTTTTTTGCCATGTTCCTCCCACTGACCGTGTTTTTTTCCATCTGTGTGTGCGCCCAGCCAGGAGAGAGTACCGGAGCCGCTCGGTGCAGCCCCAGAGCCAGCGGCCTCCGTGTACCAGCCAGTCAGGGCCAAACCTGGATAGCCAGCAGGTGTCAGCTTCGGCTAATGGCCTGGTGCAGCGCCTCTCCAACAGCCAGTTGTCATTCAACACCTCCATCGCCTCAATCTTCTCCCAGGTGCCTCGACTCTCTATGGCTGGGGGCCAGGTGAGCTCCCAGCTCCAGGCTGCAGCCCAGCACCGCTCCAGCCAGGTGTCCTCCTCCAGTTCCACCCTCAGCCTGCTGTTCGGGAAGAGGAGTTTCTCCAGCGGTCTGGTGATCTCCGGCCTGTCGGCGGCCGACGGGGGCAACACCACAGACACGCAGTCATCCAGCAGCGTTAACATCGCCATCGGAGGACCCTCCTGCAGGTCAACCAGCCGAGCCACGCAGGTAGGAGTCAGAGCTTCAGACACACAGGAAGGGGTTAGAGCTTCACACAGGTAGGAGTCAGAGCTTCACACAGGTAGGAGTCAGAGCTTCACACAGGTAGAAGTCAGAGCTTCAGACAAACAGGTAGGAGTTAAAGCTTCACACAGGTAGGAGTCAGAGCCTGTGTGTTAGAGCTTCACACAGTTAGGAGTTAGAGCTTCACACAGGTAGGAGTCAGAGCTTCAGATAACAGATAGGAGTTAGAGCTTCAGACACACAGGTAGGATTTAGAGCTTCACACAGGTAGGAGTCAGAGCTTCAGACACACAGGTAGGAGTCAGAGCTTCACACAGGTAGGAGTCAGATTTTCACACAGGTAGGAGTCAGAGCTTCAGACAAACAGGTAGGAGTTAGAGCTTCACACAGGTAGGAGTCAGAGCTTCAGACACACAGGCAGGAGTCAGTTTCAGACACACATGTAGGAGTCAGAGCTTCTGACACACAAGGGTCAGAGCTTCAAATTTGGAATTGCATGGCCAACTCCAGTATAACAGGACTATTATGGATATACAGTATAAACAGCATATTACCCATCCAGGCCAACTGATAGGTTTAAAACATTATTTTGTTAAATGTAATTTCCTGCATCGTTAAGACTGATGTGTTGGACTAGAAAATTGGCCAGCAGGGTTAGAAGGGTCAGAAATTCTAAATATATAAAACATTCAATATATTCTTTTAGCCGGTACAGTCAGAATTCACATTGTTATTAAGACAATGTATATCATATTTTTCTACTTTTTTGTGTTTACTTCCAGTGGACCTCAGAGCCCTACGAGAGTATAGACATAACAGACTCCAACACTCCCAACGGAGGTAAAGACAGAACGCCGTCAAGTGACAAAGGCTGCACCCAGGGTACAGATCAGAGCCTGGAAGACACAACAGCCTCTGCATCCCACGAACTTCCAGAGCAGAAGACAACCTGAGACACAAACATCTGCCCGTCTGCACGGCATGTTCAGCCCCAGTGTTCTGAATGTAAACAACAAAGCCTGTGGCTCCAGTGACAAAATATACAGATACTTAATTTTTTAAAGACTGATGGGTTGTCCGAAGAGTTGTAAAGTATGTGGCGTGGTAACAGTGTACTAAAATCTCATGAACACTTAACAAATTAAACTCATTTAAAGGTTGAATCTGTTCAGAGCTCATTGGACCACTGGATCTATGCCATCTTGTGAAGTATTTGTGTAAAAGTATCAATTATGTCATTTGTACCACAAACCGATCACTGAGTATATATCTGGTGCATGAGATATGGACACATTCCATGGACTGATGTTCATTTTTAACAATGCCACTCAGTGTACCAATAAAACAATATAACAAATAGGTCCCTAAACAAAGTTCAGTAAATGTGACAATGTTTGGTCACTTTCTAAAGGTTGTATCTGGAGTAGCTATGTGACACTAGAAACATTGTGGTGCTGCCTGGAAATGCATAACATGAAAGGCTCAATGGTAAATTATTTTAAATCCTACATGCAATGTTTACTATGAATACACAAAAAAAAGAGCCCACTTGCCCTATGACAGTCTAACACAAGTTATATATATTTAATCCACATGGATTTTTCTATGCTTTTGATGTTCTTGTTATAGGAATGTAGGTTTCATAATAACAATTCTAGGAGAGTTGGATATCTGCACTGTCACATTAAGACCAAAACTGAGGTAAAAAATAGCTAAATGTGCAAAAAGCTCTTCTATTTCTGATGAGCGTAATAGCAACCATTGTTGAACTTGATCATAGTTCTTTAAGGAAGCTGTAACAGCTTTAAGGCTCATTGGACATTGTAGTTCGATTTTTGTAAGTGACCAGAATTGTGTCTTGCTCTTTGAAAGCAAGCAGTTCTGATATTTTGGTCAGTGCACCTGCTTTTGTTTTAAATGTAAGACTTCAAGTTCTGATATGTAAATATATTTACTGTGAGGAAGACTTTATAATTGCATAAACCAATGAAGCTAGTGACTGCTATTGGAATCCTGGAAGATTATCCAATCTGTGGATATGAAGCAGGAGAAGAAAGTTGAGTTTTGCCAAAGCGAGGATGATGGATAGCTTTGCACAGATTTTTTGTGAGAGTCATTCATGCTTACTGCTAATGTAGTTGCACAGTTATATGTTGGTAAACATTATGTACTAACAGACTTGTGTCCCTGCTTAAAAGATTATGCCCAGAATGCACAAATGAAGCCCCAAATTAACATGTTACAGTAAGTGTAGAAATGGGGCAGAGGAGTTAGATGGCCATCTAAAACCACACTACCAAAATGTTGCCTGCGAGTTTTCCTCAGTTTCCACATGACAACCTGAGAATGAATGGCCCTGTTTAGTAGAACTCATCTAGTGCATTGTTCATGACCAATCCATGGAAAGTCCCCAAGTCTTGCTACTTAAAGAGACTGAGCCCATAGAAGTCAGGGATCCCCAGTGCCTCATTGATACCAGTTGCTTCCTGGACCACCTTTGGAGATGTGCCCGGGAGAGACGGAAACGGATTTCACACTAGTTGGCTACAGCATCAAAAGTTAAATCTGAGGAACTTCCTATGAAGTTCACGTGGAAGAATGTTTTCTTTAGATTGATGGATGGAAATAATTTGCTGGGACACAATTAACGTGGCTGGTGGACTGAGCATTCTGAATTTGAGATGTTGCAAGCAGGAGATTGTATCAACATAATATTGTACCTGTACATCCAGGGAAATGCACATGCATTGGTTGCAAACAGGGGCGGATACTCTGCTTGTGGTGTGAGGGATATCAGATTTCTGCATTCATGTTTATTTGTAACGTCTTATGGAAAGAGCCTAAATCAACGGCGAGGTAGAACTATTGCCATGAACAGAATGTGAATTCAAGTCGTGCAGTAATCAATAACCAGCATCTTCGAGAGTAACTGGGTGCAGTTGGTAACAATCACATGGATTTGAATGGACACGGGCAGCAGAAGAATGACCCAAACCAATACGCACTAAGCAACGATTGAGAGGATAGGTAGAAGTGCAGTTCAATCCACAGTGTTTGACACCGGTCAAGGAATAGAATGTGTATTTGCTCAGAGGTTTTCTGTTTCCAAAGCCACTAACCCTTTTTTTGGCCATATGAGCTTTACAGGCAAAAGAGGAGCGACCCGTTTTTGGAAAACACGCCATTGTCTCACACCGTAGAACCCAAACCAAGCTATGACATTTTTAAAATATTCCGTTTAGTGCAGTGAAGAGCAGGATTTTGTTGAACGTGAACCTGCAAGAGTGAGTCACTACTTTGATATATGCAGAGAATGACAGGGTGCTGTCGAGGGTCACAAAATGTAGTTTGCACACTAGGAAGGGGACATTCGGTATTTTCAGCTGTGATGTGGAGGTCTTTGATAGCGGGAAGGCTTTCCCTGAGAGAAAGCGCAGCTTTGTTGAGTCAAGGTTGAGTTTGAGCTGGTGGGCAGACATCCAAGCAAAGATGTCTGCCAGGCACGCACGCATGATCTCAGAAAAGACCAGGAATTCAGTGTCACCTTCAATTAGCAGAGGTGACTTGGTCAAGTGTGAAATGCTCTACACAGTATATACACTACTGGTCAAACGTTTTAGAACAACCGGGGCTTTTCTTGTTTTCAATTAGAAATCACCAAACATTTAACTGATCAGATAATATATGGCTGCCATTGTCTGTGAATAAATATACCGTAAATCAGTCATTTTCAACAAGGATATACATTTGCAACATTGGTAATGTCTTGGATATACTGTACATTTTAATCAATTTAATGCACATTTTGTGAATTTCTATAGAAAACATACACATAGACTATGTGGCCAAAAGTATGTGGACACACCAACTAATGGTGGAGGGCAGATTATTGTCTGGGGTGTTTTTCAGGGTTTTGGATTAGGCCTGTTTTAGTGATGCTACAGGATACAAAGACATTTTAAACATTTGGGTGCTTCCAACTTTTTGGCAACAGTTTGGTTAGGTCCTTTCCTGTTCCAGCATGGCTGTGCCCCTGTGCACAAAGTGGGATCCATAAAGACATGGTTTGAAAAGTTGGGTGTGAAGGATCTCAAGTGGCCTGCATGAACCCCTGATCTCAACCCCATTGAACACCTTTGGGATGAATTGGAATGGCGATTGCGAGCCAGGCCTTCTTGTCTAACATCAGTGCCTGACATCACAATTGCGCTTTTAGCCTAACGGGCAGAAATCCACACAGCCACTGTAGGAAGGGAAACGGTACAACAGAGCCATCTCGGGGGGGGGGGGCACCAAGGAATTTAAATATTTAACAATCCTGAACCGTATTACTGAACCGTCTACAACAGACACACACATAGGGGGCCACATCCATGCCCATGGTGTTGTAATGGGATGTCCAACAAGCTCATATGTGTGTGGTAGTCAGATGTCCACATACTTTTGGCTATATACTATATATACTTGATATGTGGTAGTAATCATTGGTGTAGTGGGTATCAACTCCTCGTGGCGATCATGTTTAAACAAATACCGGTAATCATCCATATCAACCAGAACAATTTACATTTTTTAACTATAATTTAATTGCTTTTAATGTGTATATTAATAGGGCCTAGTGTCCATTTTCTACAAATTATACAAAATCAACAGATGCATTTCAATCCACATTAGTTAATTAATCCCAAAATTGTTATTTGGAATGGTCACCAATTTCCCCAAAAAACAATTTGAAAATGTTCATATTAAAATGTGTAATCTATTTATGTTTATTTTATATGAGCTGCAATGCAAATACTGTATACAGCAAAATGCTGACGTGAACCAGAGTGGATATACAGTAAGTTGTGATAATAAACAGATCATGCATGTACATAACTATCAAATGAAACCAGTACTAAACACTAACAAACAAACTGCTCATGTTTTTTGTGGTAATTGCACATTTGATTGAATAATCAGCTCATCTTCAGAAACAATAAATCACTGCTCTTTGTAAATCAAGGTTTGAAAGTATCTTACTTGAATGATGTAGACAAAGATTTGAAGCCATATATTATCATCAAATATATTACTTGCACATCCAAAGAACTAACCTCTCTCCTCTCTCTGTGTCTTCCTGTATGGCAGCCTGCCTCAGCACATCTCAGTTTTTTAACCATGTTTTTGTCTCATTCTCTGTAAAGCAACGTTTAAAAGGATAATTATATGGGTATGAGTGAGGGCTTACCGTGTGTCTTAAACTGCACTTCTTTCATTGTCTTATAATATAAATAAATATAATATATTATCTACTACGCTATATTTAGCTAGTTCTACAGTTACTTTGCAGTACAGTAGGTGACCAAACCGCTTACATTAGGCTATGCTGGCTAGCTACTGACCATAGCTTGTATAATTAAGCTACTGACTGACTTTAGAGTTAGATAGATAGACACCTGACTAAAATATTAGCAACTATTCTTTACTGTTTTGACCACTCACTTTCCAAGAGTCTGCTTTGATTTTGATGAGTCTTTCTATATCTTAAACAGACACGGGAGTTAATACAGTAGTTAATATAGACGTTATTCAGAACTAAGTTATCTTTGTCTGGCACCTCGTCTCGTCTGCTGCTGCGTCTCTGCTGTGACGCGCACTGAGATGACGCTGCTGAACAGAATAGTGCATGAACATGAACGCGCTGTTGCTACTGAGGCACATTCAGCCTGCACACAGTACCGTACATTCATGATTCCACACGTTGTTGGCAAATAGGTTGCTGCGATTAGAAATTAACAGATCTAATAGTCTTAATTACATCAAGACTATTAACCTTTTCACCGTTAATCAGGGAACGAGATATTAAGTGGGTAAACTAAATGAAAAAGTGAGTAAATGCTATTTCAAAAGTAAAAAGCTGGGTAAAAAGGCGTTTACCTGTTTTTTCTCCACTATACCATTGGTAATACAAGCATTTAACATGCAATTATCTGACAATAATAACCATTAATTTAGCAGACAGTCGTCTTAAGCAACATTCACATTTTTATACCTGATGGTAAATTGAACTTGGAGTTTTGGAGATATGTGGCCCTATATAGAGACAATGTTATTGTTTTCCTACATTAATTTCACATCTTCAGAAAATTGTGTGTTTTCAGAATTATTAGATTTGGGTCTGAACTACTATGGACATTTACAGTTTAAACAATATCCTGAAAGGGTTAAATGTGTTTTCAGAGAATTCAGGGTCACCCGCTCTGTTATGCTCCAATCCACTGACTATTTTGGAATAGCAGTGTCTCTTCATCCCTAGGCCTTTTTCTTAAGTGCCTGCCCCAAAAAGGCATGCCCAAATCTAATGGAGTACATCTCCAAAACTACAAGAGCTATCAACATATTCTTGGTATCAAAAATAGCTTTGTGCTGATAGAAACACAATGTTCTGGGCCTTGGCTCTGTCCAACCCAAACATACACCTGAAGTTTTTTGAGGAGATTAGGTTTTTCTGGATGTTTTTCTTTTCAGTAGAGACCCATTTAGGTCCTGCTAACAGCACATCTATGTATCAAAATGGATACAGCATTATTTTCCACAGCTTCCTTCAATTTTAGCTAAACCAGAAAGCATTGAAAAAAAAATAATCTAAAAATATTCAAAAAATATATGTAGTCAGGTTTATTATGGTACTGCCAAACCTTCTTAAATCCCCATTGAAAACCTCTTAAATGTGATCAAGAGAACATATGTATGGAAGCCCATTTCCGCCAGTAAAATAAAAAATATATCTACATAAGGAATATTTTGCAAAAGCAAATAGTATCTCATAATTACGACTCAGTATCTCATAATTACGACTCAGTATCTCATAATTACGACTCAGTATCTCATAATTACGACTCAGTATCTAATAGTTGAGTTAGTATCTCATAATTTAATTTTAATGTCACAAATGAGACATTTTTACTTTTTTCTCCTTTTTTTCCTCTTACGGTTTGAGAATGTGTGCGGAGAGTTCGCACATGGCAGAGGTTCCTGCTTTATCTAATTTTTATACATTTTCACATAACATTCTAAACTCTACCATTGAACATTATATTTACTAGTTTTTACGTTTCCTTTTCTTCCAAATGTCTCATATTACAAGGGGAAAATGACCCGTTGCAGCAGTCGCTTCTTCTACGACTGACCCCGAGTATCATGGCGCCGATTCTGACCTGGCACCTGTCGCTGGCGTATCAGTACTACAGTATCAGTGGTTATAAGGAGTACTGGGTACAGTATCAGTGGTTATAAGGAGTACTGGATACAGTATCAGTGGTTATAAGGAGTATTGGATACAGTTTCAGTGGATATAAGGAGTACTGGATACAGTTTCAGTGGATATAAGGAGTACTGGATACAGTTTCACTGGTTATAAAGGAGTACTGGATACAGTATCAGTGGATATAAGGAGTACTGGATACAGTATCAGTGGATATAAGGAGTACTGGATACAGTTTCA
>JACXGM010007857.1:0-22088 GCA_016801145.1 Umbra pygmaea | reverse complement strand
ACAAAATCCTTCCAGATTTTTCAGAGACTTCATCTGTGCCTCTTCAAAACCACAATTTTGCAAAAATTTAAGTACATTATGTGGTCAATTTACAATTTATTTGTCGATTTAGATGTGTACATGAGGTTATGTCTTTCTATTTCCACTATCACTGAGTGTCAGGTTCATGGCAGAGGGAAACAGGATTTTGTGTGAATAGCTCCAGCACCAGTGGAAGCTACCGTAAATAGCTGTACATCAACAAACACACACTTGTTCCTGAGGGATAAGGGAGGTTTCGGCTTAGATCAAGATATCAGAATGTGTTCTTATTATAACAGAGCAATCATCATTCATTTGGGAAGGGATGGGCTCTAAACTGTAACTGTATGATCAAATCCTCATCGCTCCACCCAAATAAAATCATCACGGCAGGACTGCTTAACCCCAGCTGATAAGGAGCAAGTACATGCTTGTTAGCAAGGTGAAAGATGATCAATCAGACTAGCAATCTAGGCTACATACAGGCACAGCAACGCATAGCTCCGCCTGTTGAGCACCAGACCCGTACAGCAATGTCTGATAACATCCCAGTGTTAGCTAACTGATTCCCTCGCAGTAACTATAACTGAACCGTGGGAAAGCAGCCCTTGACTACCTGGGTTATCTGGCTACTCCTTTTCATGTGTTGTGGTGGTCCTGCAAACCTAGAATATGCACAAGTCTGCCACCTACTGGGCTGGAGCTGCATGAATTAATCATCACTCATTGCTTACCAAGATGAAAAAAGATCTACATCAGGGATGGGCAACTTTGATGACAGAGAGGGCCAAAAAAATGTTGACCTCACTACCAGAGAGCCACGTTGATATTTTGCCCTCTGAAAAGGTCACATGTTGTTTTACAGTGAAGTGCTTTATAATTTTGTATTCAGAAGACAATTGGCTACATGATAAATATATAATATTCAACATTCTGAGACATTGATTTCATGCATGATGTCATATAGAGTAAAAAGATTAAATAAATGTATGTTTATCGTAGTTAATTCTTGTAAAATACATGTAAAACATGAAGAATACCACTGTAAAATCCATATTGGCAATGCCCCCAGTTCTTGAGAACCAGTGTGACAAGGTTTGTGGGACATGAAAATAGGTAAATAAAACAGTCTATGTACATTTCACTATTTCCCTATTCGTTTTCAGAAACCCAGCCAACCCCCCAAAACAACCTGTTTAAGTGCAAGTTGATGTCCTTCCTCCATGCAAAATTGCTATTATGGTATTTTCACTTCCTGCTTCCTGTCTGTTAACCAAAATAAAGTAGCAGAAAACAAACCAAATTTGAGATGCAATATCTTCAGCTGTGATTAACTCACATGGACAAACCACCCCTAGTTCTCTCCAATGGTACAAACCATCTGTTTCTAGCATATACCATTCTGGAGTTATGAAGAGTTTATGCTCTCAAGCGTCAACATTTGGAAATGGACTAACTGGCTGCACTAATTGAGAGCGGGGGCCGCATCTATAGATCCCTGAGCTACATTATCTCTGAAAACCATTAGTTCATATCAAATACTGACTTCCAATTTTTTCTTTTGTGTTTTTACTCCACTAAAGAGTATCCAGATGTTCTTCCAAACATATTTGGGATAGTTTCATGCTTTCTTATCCATTTCAAAATGTTGGGTGTCCAGTCTTAATGGCAATGTATGCTTAAATGAAAGTGTGAATGAAGTGTCCAGTTCTAATGGCAATTTTGCCCATTTTTTATATTTGGAGTTATAATTTCTTTCCTTTTAAGAGTGAACCATTCCTAAATGTTTTTAAAGATATAATTTTAGGCACAGTGGGAATGCTATAAGAGTGCATGTTCCACTGCTTGATTACATAGGCCACTGGTATAAAACCGGATCCACAGAGGGCCTGTCTGCAGGTTGTTGCTTTTCCCTAGCTGACTGATTGATTAGGTTGCTAATTGGTTGGAATCTCCTCTTACCTGGCACTAATTGAAGGGAAAGACCACAAACCAGCGTACACTAGTCCCTCCGTCGAACTGGTTTGACACCGGTGCAATAGGCTTTGCCAAGGGGGTAACTGAAGTACTTATATATTATCTGATTTTATAATGGCGTGCACATATTTAAGGCCCCAAGTAACAGTGGCAGTAAACAAACCATACAATATTGCACCTCAAATACTGTATATAATTCACAGTAGGCAGGATGTTCTTAAATTTCTTTGAACTATTACTCTGGTTGATTGTGAATATAGGAAGACCCCACTTCCTACAGAGACAAAAAAAGCCTGATTAAACTTCTAGAAACACATACTGTACATAAAAGTATCAAGCCTGGAAACATCTGCACTGTGTTGTAATTGTAACAAAACAGTTTACTAAATAATAATAATAAAATAATAAAACATGTTGTGCAACATTGGAAATGCAATGATTTCATAATTCAATTTCTAATTTAGTCCAAGTATGTCTTTATGTGGTTGAATCTGAATGTTTATGTGGTTGAATCTGTATGTTTATGTGGTTGAATCTGTATGTTCATGTGGTTGAATCTGTATGTTTATGTGGTTGAATCTGTATGTTTATGTGGTTGAATCTGTATGTTTATGTGGTTGAATCTGTATGTTTATGTGGTTGAATCTGTAGGTTTATTCAGCGATTGAAGTTCTAAGCATGAAGTAATGTGAATTTCTTTTAATAATGAAAGGTTTGTGTAATATTTGCTAATTATGTTTCTGTGATATATTATGTTTGTTGTTACAAAACATTGACAGGTACAGTTGTGGTCAAACGTTTACATACACTTGTAAAAAAATCTAAGTCATGGCAGTTTGTGTTTTCAATAATTACTACAACTCTTATTTTTCTGTGATCGAATCATTGGAGCACATACTTCTTTTTCACAAACACAAGTCATGCAATTTGGTTATTTTATTACTTTATTATGGGTCTTCTGAAAATTTGACCTCATCTACTAGATCAAAAGTGTACATACAGCAATTTTAATATTTGGGTAAATATTTGGCTATTTTCACCTTGATTAGGCACATTTGGTAGCCATCCACAGGCTTCTGACAAGCTTCTGGTTGAGTCTTTGACCACTCCTCTTGACAGATTTGGTGAAGTTCAGATACATTTGTTGGCTTTCTGACATATACTTGTTTCTTCAGCAATGTCCACATATTCTCAATGGGGTTCAAGTCAGGGCTTTGGGAAGGCCATTCTAAGACCTTAATTCTAGCCTGATTTAGCCATTCCTTTACCACCTTTGATGTGTGTTTGGGTTCATTGTCCTGTTGAAACACCCAACTGCATCCAAGGGCCAAACCTTCCGGCTGATTTTAGATTTTCATGAAGAATTTGAAGGTAATCCTCTTTCTTCATTATTCCATTCACTTTCTGTAAAGCACCAGTTCCATTGGTAGCAAAACAGCCCCAGCGCATAATACTACCACCACCATGTTTGGCAGTAGGTATAGTGTTCTTGGGGTTAAAGGTCTCATCTTCACTCCTCCAAACATATTTTTGGTCATTGTGGCTGAATAGCTCAATTTCTGTTTCATTTGACCACAGTACTTTCCTCCAGAAGGCCTTTTTTTTGTCCACGTGATCAGGAGCAAACTTCAGTCAAGCCTTAACGTGCCGCTTCTGGAGAAAGGGCTTCCTTCTTCCACGGCAGCCTCTAAGCCCATTGCAATGTAAAACATGCTTAAAGGTACAATATGTAGTTTTCCGACACTAGGGGTCTCTCAATCAAAACACTAACAAAAATGTACTTTGCATAAAAAAAAGAAAGAAAATCACTATACCTATATTATATATACTTTTTAGTTGTGTACTTATATTATCGTAATTGTTTCCACCAACTTTTAAACCTAAGGAAATTTGTAATGTAATTCGAAGACACAAGTTTGGTTTTGTCGCCCGTCAATGGTGTCACATAACCTTTGCCTCCTCTTGTTGCTATAACTTCCAGGGCACGGCCAAACATAACGTGAATAAAGTTATACTAAATTTAACTATATATTACCTTGTCAGTGACCACTTTTTCTGGCGAAGACGCTAGAACGGCTGGTTGACATTGACGACGACAACAAATCCCATGATCCCACGCTACTTCCCGACGTCATCCAAGTGCATCTTTTGTTATTGTTTTGATTGAGAGACCCAGGGTGAGCATCCGGTTTGGCAAAGTGACGCAAATGAGGAAGTACCTTAAACCTGCATTCTATCTGAATTCCACTCAAATGGGTTGGCACATCAGTTTTTCCAGTAAGTAACGTTACATGACACGTTGCTAGATTACTCCTCCCTCATGTCTAAAATCGTCAATGGCCCAAATCAGATCTTCACAAACCAGTGGGTGACATCACACAAGGTTAGATCCAGTGATATATACAATCTATGCTAAGCGACCAAAAACGACATATTATTTGTTTAACTGTGGACACTGACATCTGTGTTCCAGCAGCTTCTAATTCATTGCAGACCTGCTTTTTGTTGGTTCTTGGTCGACTCCTGACCATCCTGATCAATTTTCTCTCAGCAGCAGTTGATAGCTTGCATGGTCTTTCTGATTGTGGCAGTGACACAGCTGTTCCATGCACTGTACACTTACAATTATTTGCACAGTGGTTCTTGGGACCTATGGCTGCTTTGAAATGGCTCCAAGTGACCGTCCTGACCAGTGTTGGGTAAAGTTACTTTTACGATTACTTTTCAGTTACTTGTTGAGTTCACAGGTTTTGGAAAGTCCCTTATTAAGACAAAATGATCAGGTACATGGTGTTCATGTCTTACTGGTGACCATGATTTATCTATTTGTTTTATAGGTCACTGTTAAGATATTAACTCTATTTACCTGATCATTTTGTCTCAATTAGGGACTTTCCAAAACTTGTGAACTCAACAAGTAACTGAAAAGTAATCGTAAAAGTAACTTTACCCAACACTGTTCCTGACTTGTTCAAGTCAGTGATCCGCCTCTTCAGATGCCTGCTGAGCTCCCTAGACTTGCCCTTTATAGCATTTGTATTTGAGTCTAATGAGTGTATTAAACGAGCCCTATTTAAATGGGCTCAGAGAAGTCACCAGCTGTAGTCAATCATCATCACTCGTGAGAAGTTAAAGAGGTCATGTCACAAAGCAAATTTGATTGATACAACTTTCTACATCACAACAATTGATCGTTGAGGTTGCTGTATGTATATTTTTGGCCCAGTTGATTTGGTCATATTTTCAAAAGACCCATAATAAAGTCAAAAGAGAACCAAATTTCATGACAAAGAAGTATGTGCTCTAATGATTCCGTCACAAGAAAAAAATGAATTGCCACAATGCCATGACGTACAGTACATGTTCTTTACAAGTGTATGTAAACTTTTGACCTATGTATGTATGTTTAATTGAAATTACGAATTATAGTCTTTATTTGTTTAAAGAAATATCTGGTTTCTAACAGCTATCAAATGATACAAATAATGTACCATTTGTTTTAAAACAGTTTAAAGGGAGGAAGTGACACCAAAATAGATTGTACATAATTTGAAACACAAGTATAGTTTATTCAATGGTGCTCTTTGTCTTTGGCAGTGTGCTGCACAGCACTACAACAGAAAGTGTAATGTTTTAGAACATCTCATAATAACATTTAAATATTCCAGCAAAAGTTAGATTTATTTTAAGTTGGTGGCAACTAGGTTAGGTGTTAGAAAACTTTATTTATTTATTTATTTGAATAATGTTCTAATGAAGAAGGTTGTCCAACATGTTGACACATTAGCTATGTCATTAGTGCTGAAGTACAGAATTGTTACATAAAGAAATTAAACTCTTCAGTGTCGCTAAAGATATGGTTTAAAAAGCCTGCACAGCTGCCTTGAGAAAGGTTAAGACCAAGATGTGTTTTTACCTACTCAGAATAATGATGTGTGAAACTGTTATACAATAGCTGTGAGTTCACAGTTCATGCTCAGACGTGTCCTCATACAACCTGTGGAATGTAAAAGTATCATTACAACCCTACTTTGTCAGGACACATGTTGACTGGAACATGAAGATAATGCCTTTATTGGCAAATAATGGGCTAACGTTCACATACAGTGGGCTCCTTTTTCAGTGATTGAGGATCTTACATTTCCAGAGGATATACATTAGATGTGTGAGCATTAAATTACAGCCTGGTTAAGACAAGTTGTGCTGCAGATACATGTGTAAAGGTGTTGAAATATACACTGCATTTGGACAAATTGTCGAAATCTGGACCAATTCAAAATTTGCAAAAAGAAATGTAAATAAAAATGCTAGAAAATATGCACACAGAAAATGTAATATTTATTCTTTCACATTAGAACAGACCACAGTTTTTTGGACAGATTATTATTTTTTAGATTAGCCTTCATGAACTGTTTATGCAATATTTCACTTTTAATTGACAAACTGGCAGATGAAATCAAATTAAATAATTTATTCTATAATTAAATTCATTTTATGAAAATTGCATGCCATACTATATCAAACAATAGCATTTAATAAAGTGAATATATGTATTCCTTATCTGGGTCCGATAATGTATGAAACACAAAGGCAAAAATGCTTAACATTTATTACAACAGAGATTGTAGAATAATGCAAATACTAAAATATAGATTTTTGCTAATAAAACCAATTGGAAAACATCTGGTGGAAGTTTGAGTTGCACATTAAGGGAATCATATTATAAAATGTTTCCGCTAGGCAGTTCTGGAAGAACTATTGTTATGTGATATTTTGGTATGTGCACATACATTGCACACACATTGCCATTCATTGCAGTTCTTTTACATATATATCTGCATATCTGCTTATCTGCACTACACATCTAAATACTTTTAACTTGTAAAACCCCTTGAATTGAAAGACTAAATATTCCTTACAAGACTTGTGGGTGTTAAAGTGTTAACACATCAACTCATGAGAACTTATGGTTTGAACTAAAGGGTTGGGTTTAAATATTTGGGCAGATACCCAACCTTGTGAAATACTCAGCAATGTGATTATAGATTGGTGATGTTTTCTTTACTTGGGAACTGATACTATTGAACATACAGTCACTTATATCAGTCCACCTTCCTTACACACAAGTAAAGACTTGATAGGCTGATAGGAAACACTGACACAATTCATTCACGTGAAATTGTGCCAAGTCAGCAAACATTCCAATGAGAAGACAAATGAGAACACAATGTCAATGAGTGTGAGCTGTAAATCTATGCCTGTTGCTTTGAGCTGTGCTCATACAAAATAATGGACCTAATTAAAGTTACAGTTTCAGAGTCAGTGTCTTGGTCACAAAGTGCAGGTCCATTGGTCACAAAAACAGCAAAATCACTCACTGTCTCAAAGGGAAAGACCTATGACAGCATATGCCAAACATAGACAAATTGCATAGGCAAAAATGAAAAAAAGCCACAAGCTGGAGCTGAGAGAGAGTAATAGACGGACACTTAAAGGTGCTGTATGTAGAATTCTGAGCCGTAACACTGGAATTCATTTATTTTTCAGTAACCAGTGTAGGAAATCATTGGATCTAAATCACTATTTCATGTTTATAAAATATCAAGAAATACTGTTTTTTTTTTAGCTTTTGTGAACTGATAACGCCTCCATTACATACTGCTGAACAAATTCAACGGCGGTTTCATGATGACGTCAAACTCAAACACCTTCCCTGGCCTCCCCAACCACTTTTAATGCTAAATATCCTTGAACGTTTAAGGATAGACCTGAAAAACAAATTTACACTTCCTTAATTCTGCAATGAACTGTAGGCTTTTCACTTGGAAGAATGGTGCAATGTCCCTCTACACATAGTTCCTAACTTGTATGATTCCATTCCAAGAAGGATTGGATCTGCTTTAACCCTCCTAAGTCTATTGATGCTCAAGTGCTGAATCCAGAACCTTAAGGCACTTTACTGTAGGTCAACGTTTGACCTTTCTAGAGGCCAAAAGTCAACTGTGTGCCAGGCGGACTAAAGCCTCCCAAGATCCTCGAGGGTTAAAGGAAAATAGTGATCCTACTCATTTTTATACTGCTTGATATTAGAATATTGTGAGATGTTTTTGTATGTACAAGGATTGTATTATATTGATTTACATTGTTTGATTTTTAAGGATCAACCTACTCGAGGCATTTAATTTTTATATTCTATGGAGCTCTCATGTTGTGCAACAAACTGGGAGATGTTCCCTTTTCTTAAATGGTGCCCTAGGGGGAATATTACTGAATACAATAGACATTGATCATAACAGCGTGTAATGTACATGCCAGATATGGAAAATGTCACGCTGTTCTGAAGATAACATTTCTAGGTGGGAACACTTTGTGTCTGTAAAAATGTTATTTTGCAACAAATAACTGTTGTGCACAAATACAATTGAAACAGAATAACAAAGTGAATTTGGAGTCATGGTCTTTGGTATAGATTTTCCAGTTGAACTTGGAAAACCATGCAGTTGTCTAGGCTAAAGTAGTTATGAATTTGACATTTTAATAATTATCAAGGCACTCAGCGCTTTAAAAAAAATACAATATCTATTATTGTTTCATTTGTATTCTTTTAGTTAATTAATAAATGTAAGTTATTGGCATCAGTGACAGAATATATGACATTGTAGTAGACTACACCTCACCATTCACTTCATTAGCTATACCTTGCTAGTACTGGGTTGGACCCCCTTTTTCCTTCATACTTCATTGCATAGATTCAACAAGGTGCTGGAAACATTCCTTAGAGATGTTGGTAAATATTGACATTATTGCATTACACAGTTGCTGCATATTTCTCCAATTCCACCACATCTCAAAGGTGCTCGATTGGATTGAGATCTGGTGGTTGTGGAGACCATTTGAGTACAGTAAACTCAAAGGGGTTTGCATAAGAGGAGCAAAGATAACCATGACATGACACATGAAGGAATCTTTGTGAATTTTTATGAATGTTGTCAATAGGTGTCATTTTGTCAATTATGTCAATTTTTATGCAATGTTGACATTGATTTGTCATGACAACTTGACATTAACTGAAACAACATAACTTCTCAATGTCTTTGTCATGACAACTTTACATTAACCAAGACAATATACACTATGAACCCCTTAAAATATTATATATTTTGCTTTAAACTACCCCTGAAATTTTAACAATTTAATGTGAATTACGGGTCCTTACTACAGCATTTAAACCCCTTAATTGGTCCATTAATTTCACAGGTCAGATTTAGACCATTGAAAAATGCCTTAATTTCTGCTTTTGGTGGGACCCATTAATATTAAATTTAAGGACATTTTAAGGGAACATTGACATTCTCCATGAATCATACCTAAACCCTTCAAGGTCTAAGGGGTCTTAGGTCCGCCTGGCACACAGTTGACTTTTTGGCCTCTAGAAAGATCATACTTTGACCTACAGTGAAGTGTCTTATGGTTCTGGACTCAGCAGACCCATGGCTACAACATGTTATGTTTTATTAAATATTTGTCCCAAAAACTAAAGAACGTATTTATTTTTTGTTGTTTTGTATGTGTAAAAGCATGTTATATATAATGAATAAGGCTTTTTATTGCTTATTGTCAAGACCCAGGGCTCCTGGACGAGTGTGCAAAGATTGGAGGCCATACAAACAAGTCAACATCAAAATGCTGCACCTATTTCTAAGTATATTTTTATCATTTAAAAAAAAAATCCCATTCATTTTTAACTTACAAAAAGTGTTGGGGTTGTGCAGGATGATATCCTTCATCATTGCAGAGTTGTTATTTTGTCATTTTCACTTGCTGTCTGTAATGTGTTTAATATACACTGCTCAATAAAATAAAGGGAACACTAAGATAACACATCCTAAATCTGAATGAATGAACTTATCGTATGAAATACTTTTGTCTTTACATAGTTGAATGTGCTGACAACAAAATCACACAAACATTATCAATGGAAATCAAATTTATCAACACATGGAGGTCTGGATATGAAGTCACACTCAAAATCAAAGTGGAAAACCACACTACAGGCTGATCCAACTTTGATGTAATGTCATTAAAAGAAATCAAAATGAGGTTCAGTAGAGTGTGTGGCATCCACGTGCCCGTGTGACCTCCCTACAATGCCTGGGCATGCTCCTGATGAGATGGCGAATGGTCTCCTGAGGGATGTCCGCCCAGACCTGGACTAAAGCATCCGCCAACTCCTGGACAGTCTGTGGTGCAACTATCTTAGTGCCGTTGGTGGATGGAGCGAGAAATTATGTCCCAGATGTGCAGCAAAATTGGATTCAGGTCTGGGGAACGGGTGGGCCAGTCCATAGCAGCAATGCCTTCCTCTTGCAGTAACTGCTGACACACTCCAGCCACATGAGGTCTAGCATTAGGAGGAACTCAGGGCCAACCGCACCAGGACATTGTCTCACAAGGGGTCTGATGATCTCATCTCGATAGCTAATGGCAGTCAGGCTACCTCCGGCGAGCACATGGAGTGCTGTGCGGGCCCTCAAAGAAATGCCACCCCACACCATTACTGACCCACTGCCAAACCCGTCATGTTGGAGGATGTTGCAGGCAGCAGAACATTCTCCACGGCGTCTCCAGATTCTGTCACGTCTGTCACATGTGCTCAATGTGAACCTGCTTTCATCTGTTTAGAGTACAGGGCGCCAGTGGCGAATTTGCCAATCTTGGTGTTCTCTGGCAAATGCCAAACGTCCTGCACGGTGTTGGGCTCTAAGTCGGACCCTCATACAACCCTCATGGACTCTGTTTCTGACCGTTTGAGTGGACACATGCACATTTTTGGCCTGCTGGAGGTAATTTTGCAGGGCTCTGGAAGTGATCCTCCTGCTCCTCCTTGCACAAAGGCGGAGGTAGCGGTCCTGCTGCTGGGTTGTTGCCCTCCTATGGGCTCCTCCACGTCTCCTGATGTGCCTGTCTCCTGGTAACGCCTCCATGCTCTGGACACTATGCTGACAGACACAGCAAACCTTCTTGCCACAGCTCACATTGATGTGCCATCCTGGATGAGCTGCACTACCTGAGCCACTTGTGTGGGTTGTAGACACCGTCTCATGCTACCACTGGAGTGAAAGCACCGCCAGCATTCAAAGTGACCAAAACATCAGCCAGGAAGTATAGGAACTGAGAAGTGGTCTCTGGTCACCACCTGCAGAACCACTCCTTTATTGGGGGTGTCTTGGTAATTGCCTATAATGTCCACCTGTTGTCTATTCCATTTGCACAACAGCATGTGACATTGATTGTCAATCAGTGTTGCTTCCTGAGTGGACAGTGTGATTTCACAGAAGTGTGATTGATTTGGAGTTACATTGTGTTGTTTAAGTGTTCCCTTTATTTTTTTGAGCAATGTAAAAAAGGCAAGCGTCTAAAAACATGACCAACTTTGAGACACCATAGCTCCGGCTGTGTTTAACCCACAGGGATAAACCACCACTCATTCTTATTTGCTAGCATGTATGGTTCGCAAGATATATAGCTTTTGATTGGGAGGCCGGAGACTGTAAAGAGTTTGTTTCAAATTCTGGAAAATCCCTTACTAATTTAGGGATTGATTGAGATACCCATCCATCATATTTTAATTACTTTAGATTTGTTTTTACCTATCCCCTATTAAATAAATAAGGACTAATTCAGGGGTTAAGAAGTTATGTATTTCTGATTAGTATTATTTTTCAGCTCTACTAGCGGGTATATATATATTTTTTTTTAACCTGATGTTTAAAAAAGAATAGTGCATTGAAGTCCACGTCCCAAGCGCGCCTGGCGTTGATTGTGCACAAACTCATTTCGAAAGTACAACTGTACTGCTAGCTAGTTAACTCTGTTTGATGTTGTTCATTTTGTCAAGGTTAATCTGAAATTGTTTTATTTTAGTGTACGTAGATGATTTACATATACGTGTGTATGAAGAAAACAAAGAGTACTTTGTGCACATTATGTTTTTCTATAATTACGAGTAGATAACGTGGTGGGCTAAGTCGCTGCATCGCAGGTCAGTCTACATCATGATAGTCAGTGGTCAAGCCTGACTATGGGTTCTCTGACTTTCGCTGGAGTTCCTGCATGAGAGGAACTCTAAGAATTCCAACTGACCCTGCCTTGTCGGCAGCAACTCCTTGGACCGATTAATTTTGCACTGCTCATCCAACACGAAAGCCTTTAGTCAGATCATGTAATTGGATTTTGGTTTCCTGTAAACACTCCTTGAAAAAAAGACCCAACAGTCTGTTGTTTGGTTTGTAAGGCATCTGGATGCATTTAGTGTAAAAAAATCCCCTCAATTAGCAGGTGGGAATTTTCACGCTTATATTTGTGTAATATGATCATGTATTGTGCAGCTCAATGTATTTGTTTTCTTTGATTTCTATGGTACAGTATATTCATTTCAAAGGAACATATTTGAAGGGAATACTGTTTGGAATTGATTATAATGTTGTTTCTTAGGGAACACAGTATATGAAAACATTTCGTTTGAAATGAACAGCCAGTAGTCCAAGAGAATAAATACTTATTTTCCTTACAAATACTTTTTTAGTATCCAGTTTAAAATATGCCTAAGCATTCTGCACATTTAACACATATTATTACATATTTTACATGTGTACACAATCAGATTGGTGGTTCTAAACTCTTGGCAGGTGAAAGTGCAGGTTGATCAAAGCAGATTAAGATCAACAATGTGTAAAGGGGGATTTCCACAGAGCACTGTTAATCAGCCACTTGGCATGAAGTTAGCGGGACTTTGGAACCCTGAACACACCCAAGCATTTATTTGACACATTCCTTTTCATCTGAGAGCTGACTCACCCTTTGTATCCAGAACAGAATGAACTCCCGTGCATCAATTATCACATAAGTTATACACAAAAAATATGATTATATGAACAACAAATGAATGACAAATGAATTTATAGTTTTATTTGTCAAATATTGTTGGACACAAAGTAATCCCCTTTTGAAATTCTTTTTTACAAGATCACCATGTGTAGTTTTGTATTAAATGAATATGGCACAACCATTTCTCTATACCATTCTCCTAAAATAATGCATATATTTACAGGATCATTCTGAGAATTTCAGATATATACTGATTAAGAAATGCAATTTGAATAATAAATTACTTATTACATATTATTATAAGCTGCAACTGAAGAAGTGTAACCACTCTATAATAAATCATGAAGAGACATGATGTGAGGATTGCTCATCAGTTAAATTAAATTATATGATACTTTTACCAATCCCAGATTGCCAATTTCATTCCAGAGGGCAGACTTCATAAACTACCGCATATTGAAGTCATGATGCAGAGCTCAAAAGGCATGCACCCACATGCTAAATACATATTTGTTAGATGCATTGTGCGCTAGCATGAATTATTAGTGTACTGACATTTCTACTGATTTTTGAGAAAGGCCACATGGTGCCCTAATCTGAAGCAAAAAATTAGAAATGGAGACTGGAAGCCCTCCAGGCCATAAAGGCTCAAGTTGGGACTGGTTTATCTTCCAAGCAAGAATTTAGATCAGATGTGTTAAACCTTTTGTCTCTGATGAATTTGTGTCTGTGCAGAGTAGGGATGCTGTAAAACATCTTGTAAAGACGCCTCGAGATACCGGGACAGCCCAGTCTGTCGTTTTAGAGGGTGTTTAGCTTTTGTCCGACTCTTCAACAAATGGTGACAGTGTGTTAGTTCAAGGTGTGGGGATGGGTTAAATGAACGTTCCTTTGCATAATGTGGACTCAAGTCTGGTCTAGTTTCTAGTCCCTGGGTGTTTGGAGTAAGGTCCATCCTACCAGATTATGGTCATTTTAGGCAACTGGGAGCATTTAATAAAGTCTGTCGTTTGGTATTGATTTTAGAGGTATTGGGAGTATCAGCAAAATATATTAAAGTTGTCCATGTGCTGTTACTAAAACAAATTGCAAAAAGCTAGGTTTGTGTTAAGGAGAAAGTAAATGATCCCTAGTCAATATTTTCTTTAGAGTTTTCGATAATGATTTCTTAGTGTTCTTATTGCTCACGAATATCTGACATGGAAAGATTTGTTGAAACCTTATAGCATTGAAAATCCTATAAGGGAAGCCTCAAAATCATTTTGCAGGATTGTTTCCCATTGTTTCCCATTTTAATCCCCCTATGTTTGATTGGGTGTTTATGAGAAAGATTTCAATAAATCACCTTAGCTGACCTCCAATGAAAATCCTGAAGGTGAGCAAGTTTGTCCCCTACGGCAACAGAGGATTCTTACCATTAAGAATAAAGGATCCTCCCTCTCCATTTTTGTTGATATACTGGACACCAAGCTGTGGAGTTGTTTGTTTTATTAAAAATATATGTATTGTTCTGCTAATACTATTTTCAAGCTATTTCAGGAAAGTCAAAATCAAATATTGCATATATTCTACTCTGTTATCTGAAACAGAGTGTTGTGACTGTAAAAAAAAGTATCTGATTAATAAGTTATAGTAACTGTATAATTTACCTCCACTTAACATAATGAGTTGTGAAATTTGCCTTAATTAAATCATTTTTAATATTTTAATAAAATCATGATTAATTACTATTTCCAATCAAGTTTGTAAGCCAGTTCAGTGAAATGTAAAATTCAATGTGTCAACTTAACTTAAACTGATGGTTTGGAGTAATATAACCCTAGGGTCCTTTGCACCTTGACCTCGAGCCAAACAAACCACCATAAGCTTTTTTCCCTTGTTATAACATTGGTTGAGGTTGCGCTATCAGCCGAATGGCTTTGTGCAGGCGCTAATGGAACCAAGGGTGTATCTCGTAAATAACCCCACTAATAATGCCTGGAATGCAGTAGTTAACTATCGGTAAGCTGGGTATGTGGTTGCGTATGGGCCCGGACCAATCAGGGGCCCGAGTGATTGGAAGATTTTGATTGACAGCTGGGGCCCCTATCGCATTTGGCAGTAAAGTGCTCGCTTGATAATCCTGCACATAAGGGCCTGGTTTTGGCTCGTTACGACGCTGCCGGAATGGAACCAAACTTCTACAGTAATACAATACAAAACGTACACCAGAAGTATATTTAAATAACACTTGCCCGATGGCTGAGACACTCGGCTGCTAGGCTATACATATTGTTCTCTGTGCGTAATCTTGCAGGGGATTGCGGTAGCAGCTGAGAGTTGAAACAGCAATTAAACTTAAATTGTTAAGTAAAAATGTTTACAGTGTGGTATAACTGTGTCAGAGTGCGCCTTATCTAACAAAGAACCCTTTTTTATTTGCCAACGGATAGTTAAACTAAATTACCTGGTGTGATTCACTTTTGCAGCCTATACTTGTTTACCTTTTCACCAGGAATTTAGTGGACTGTAACCTTTGCACAAAGAAAATTCCTCTATACAGTCATGTGTGCTTCCACTAATTGAGTTTATTCCCTTGAGAATAACAATGCTTACTTTGTTAGTCTCTGGGAAGTTCTTTTTGATTGCAATTGTTTTGACTGCAAGGTTTACAGTGAGTCACAGGCAGTGTTGGGGAACGTTACTTTAAAAAGTAACTAGTTACATTACTTAGTTACTTTTTCTAAATTTAACTACATTACATTACTGTGTTACTCTGTATTGAAAGTAACAAATTAACAGCCGTACATCTCGGAAGTTCTCCCAAATGACGTTCTCAGGAAACTATTTTGAAAACATGAATTAAGTTATATACCAATATACAGTATTTAGTTTTTTTTTATTTAAGCTGCATGTTTTGCTATAGGCTATATTATACTCATCCTCCTATTATGTTGCCCCTGCACATTTAGTTTAGCAGATTCATGCAAGAACAGATGTGTTGTAAATGTGCTTTTTATCTTTTTTTTCCTAACTGTCGCCATGTTTCCAAATAATACATTACAACGTAATACATGTTACATGGACTTAACAGCAAAGTTTTTGAGTGGTTAAGTTTAGGGTAAGGGTTTGGGAAAGGCTTAGATCGAACTAACAACAAGGTTTCTGAATAGTTAAGGTTAGGGTAAGGGTTTGGGTAAGGCTTAGATTTGAATTAACAACAAGGTTTCTGAGTAGTTAAGGTTAGGGTAAGGGTTTGGTAAGGCTTAAATTGAATTAACAGCAAGGTTTGTTTGTTAAGTTTAGGGTAAGACTTAGATCGAATTTACAACAAGGTTTCTGAGTAGTTAAGGTTAGGGTTTTGGTAGAGGCTTAGATTCAAATTAACAACAAGGTTTCTGAGTAGTTAAGGTTAGGGTAAGGGTTTGGTAAGGCTTAGATCAAGTTAACAGCAAGTGTGCCCATGGCATTCGTGGTTCGACTTTTCGAGTCTGTTTTACGTTGGCGCCTGCCTGGCTGTATACACAAACTGTACTGTTTTTTTTAACTATCTTTTTAATAAACCGTCTGTACACTTACAAAGTTCTCAATGCTTCGGTTTGCATGTAGGGCCCTCATTATGCCACCGTGGATGTGTGGTGCTATTTTGAGCCTTGTTAGTGTTATAAAAGAGTGATCTATTTTTACTTCATCCATGACCACACAACTAGCATTATGAGGTAATTATCAGTTCGCACTAAAACTTGGCAAATTTAATTAGCATGAAAACATATCCTAGAGAGCGGTCCACTCGGTACCAATGTGTAATCAACCCCTAGGTTCATTTTGAGCTGGAGTTGTCCTTTAAGGTATAGTCCAGGCCACTCAGGTATCCTAACAGGTGCTCACATGCCCAGGTCACAGCTAAAGCCTATTTTTCAACTTGGGCATATCTTGTTTCTGAAATTGGAGGGAGAACCATTTAGGAGAATCAGAGATTGCGTTCTGAAAACGCAGGTGTACTGGCTATGAGACTCAATTTAAATTAGCAAGTTCTACATTTTTATTGTTCACAGAGTTAACTGAAAAATCTGATACTGCAATTCAAACATGCTCTCCCCTCTTCATTTCTTCACAGCGCGTTATGTGTGTGGCGGGGAAAGTTACTAAACCTGTCATTCTCATGTCTCTCAGTGGGGTATACTGAATGATCAATTGGCTGTCAGTTCAGCTATCAGTAAAGAAACATGCGGGTTCATTGCTTACCTATGGTTCTAAATAGACTGTACATTGTTGACTCTGCTTATGAAGCGTCTATGTAGTTATGTCTATGTAGAAGTAAATGCTATTTGCCCAAATGATGTTGCCTAAATGTTAAAAAGTGAAACAGGGGTTTGGATGAGAGAACTAAAGTATGCAGCTGTAATTCATGACAATAAATATTTTCTGCTGATGAGTTATAGAAATAAGTTGTGAATCTGTCTTGATCAAGATCGTTTTAAACTATAAAGAAATGCAAGTGAGTGATAGAACGTCATAAATCCACTGAAGAGCTCACATGATTCAATATTGCACAAAATACTTATAGAGGCTTTACCGATATTCAAAAACATAGTTTCTAATCCCCGGTTCGATTATGAATATCAACTATGATAAACTGACATATTATGGATGCAAGTATGATGAAATTAGAACAAAATATATATATTAAAAAAATATATATATCGATATATATATTATATATATAGTATACATTATGTACACAGTACACTCAGTATATACTATAAATATAGATTGTAATTTTTATGTGGTAAAGAATGTTGTAAAGATGAGGTAAAAATTATTGTAATTTAAATTTTTAAATTTCCTTAATTATTTGACTATAAAGTTATGTATATGTCCAAGCTAACACTGTTGTTAATGAAACAATGGGAGTAACAGGGTATACTACTGGCTTTATACCACTGGATTAGTATGTGTAGATGTGCACTGCAATCTATGAGCATCCTTTGATTTAGTCCATCATAAACCCTTGCAGATAGCACTGGAATGTCTTTCTAACCGCTGGAACTCAACCACAAGAATCAACTTGCCAAGCTGTTAGGTCCTCAGTTAATTGTACTCTTTCTGGACCATGTCCCCAAATTCCTGATTGGAAGGAGACCAACAAGGTAATAAACCTAGATTTCACTGTGGCCAGTCTAGATTTAACCTGCTTGTAACCTAGAAAATCCTGCCTAGATCCAGAATGGGTTATGTAGGATGATGTCTTCAATAATTCTAGTCTAAAAGATTGACAGATTACCGGTTAGTTCTTTAGAGTAAAACTTGTGTTGGTCTCTGTGATGTCACACACCTACGGGAAAGCAGTTCCTACCCAGTTAAGCATCTTCTTGGCCAAACATGGAGGAGCAGATATATAAGTTTCATGCTGATTGTGTTTTGCTTTAAATATACCTAATCCTGCTCCAAAACCATATAATGACCAACATGATATGCAGTATGCATGGACCATAGAAATAGAATGAATAGAAAGGCCATCGTACTTCTTAGCATGGTCATTAGATTAGTACTCAACAAAATTGCGATTGTTGTTAGTTGTCACGGTGACAACACGCAAATCGGTTTAATGCGGAAGTAGGCCGCTAGATCTTTGCAATGGAATGGTACACATAAAAATGGCTGCCGCTCTGACCATTCTGCTACATTGATTTGAAATGGAATGGCCTCCATGATGTTGCTAAAAGAAGGACCACCCACTACAATTCCATGGGTAATAGGATGTGTGCCTGAACCAATCATTGATGAGCTTGTTATGCACTCTGGGGCCCAGTTCCACAGACAATGCTTAAATCATATCAAATTTTATATATTAACATGCTAATCAATTAGCTTTACAAGTCTTCAATACAAGAAACATAAGGTATATAGGCAAAAGAAAGCTAAAAATGCACCCTTTAATAAGCTTGACTACATCAGAATCACAATCAGAAAGAGATTTATTGGTAAGAACGTTTTAACAAACAAGGATTTTTTTAGCATTGGGAATTTACTGTACTTGAGGGAAGAACTTTTGGGAAGTCTATAGTTATGACCAAAATGATCAGGTAAAGGGAGTTCCCATCTTACCGGTAACCATGATTGATATTTCCTTTACTCTTTCTATTTGTTTTATAGGTGACTGTTAAGATATCAACTCCCTTTACCTGATGATTTTGGTCTGAAGTAGGGACTTCCCAAAACTTGTGAACTCAGAAAAGTACACAAGTACTCTTGTATGCAAGTACTGTCAGTACAGAGTCAGTAGGAAAGAAACTGTTCTTGTGGCGAGAGGCCTTGGTCTCGATAGACCTCAACCTTCTGCCAGAGGGAAGAGTTCTGAGTAGTTCGTTTCCATGTTGAGAGAAATCGGCACAATCTCGGCTGCTCTCCTCCAAGATCTGGAGGCATTTTGTAACTTTCTGCAGAGGGAATGATGCGCTGCAGCCTGCCCTTGCCCTTGGTGGTGTCTGCAGGGTACCAGACGGTGATGGAGGAAGTCAGGATAAACTATGATAGCAGTGTAGAATTGCACTGTCAGTCATTGGCAGGTTGAACTTCTTCAGCTGCCACAGAAAGTACATCCTCTGTTATCCTTGTCGTAAGCCTTCATGGGGTCTATACATTTGACTTACTTTTGTTCCATGTACTGTTGACCCGGACACTTATCATAAACTCATCTATTGCTTATGTCTCTCAGTTAACAACACACACAGTTTATTTTAGCTTATCACTATCTGTATTGAAGTTCCTTGTATTTTGTTGTTACACTCTAAAAACAAAAGGTTCTAAATAGCACTAAAAGTGGTTCATGGCTTGTAATCATAGGGGAACCACTTTAAGTGCTATATAGCACCTATCTTTAAAAATTGTGCCATGTAGAACCATAAGAGGTGCCATATAGCACCTTAAGCACATCATAGAACCGCTGAAGAACCGCTGAAGAACCTCTGGAGAAGTAGTGGTGCTATATAGCACCTTAACTATTTAAAGAACCTGTTAAGCGCAGTTTGGTTCTTCAGCGGTTCTTCAGCGGTTCTTCAGCGGTTCTATGAGGTGCTTAAGGTGTTATATTGAACCTCTTATGGTTCTACATAGCACCATTTTAAAAGATAGGTGCTATATAGCACTTAAAGTGGTTTCCCTATGATTACAAGCCACGAACCACTTTTAGTGCCATTTAGAACCTTTTGTTTTTAGAGTGTAGCTGTCACTCATTGATATGTCGTATGTGTTTGTGAGGTGTATGTCTATATTGTTTAGTATGATACAGTGATTTTGTCTGTTCGCAGCCTATTTACCTAAGTGTTATTTTGTTGGAATAAACACTGTTTCATATACATTTAAACTTTTCGCCTTTGTCTCCGTCACTCATGCACAAGCCACAGTGTGGCAGAATGACCGTCCAAACAAAGCAGATACCGTGAAGAAAGAGAGGTGGTACAACATTGGGTGAGAGCGGGGGGTTACTCACTGTACATCGGGGTAGCTCGGACAGACAACTTCGGCAGGGCTACTGGCCGGGAGTCAAGTGAGGAGGAGCAGCAAGGACATGTGGAAAAACTGCTAGGGATTTCCCTACCAGTTTTTGGAGGGAGTCAGTATGTCATTGTACGGTGCAAGAGCACCCTCCATGAGCATACCGAAGGGCCTGCTCAACACGCCAATGCCAGGGGGCCTGCTTGACACGCCAGCGCTAGTGGGCCCCCCCCCTTCTCCATGAAGCTGCACCCTTACAGCTAGTGCCAGCGGCTCCGCCCCCCACTTGGTTGGGTATTTACGTTGTATCATTAGTGTTCGAGGTTGTTGCTAATTGTGGATTTCTGTTCCCGGTCTCATCTATGTGTCCATGTGTTAGCTATAGAAATACAGTATTTTGTTTTTGTGCGTTAAGAAAATACTGTTTGATTTCACTAGTCTCCTCGCATTTGTCTGGCAGAGCTTTGTTACAGTACCTCAAGTTTATCCAGCATATAAGACCACACTGCTCGATCCGGCTGCTGGAGAGCGATCATTCCTGTACCAACCCCAGATGTGACTAACCTGATTAAGCTTTTTATCCAAATAATTTGCATCAGGTGTGCTAAATTAGAGTTGGAATACCTACAGGATGGTAGCTAACCAGGAGCAAGATTGAGCACCACCAATTTAACACAATATGTTTACTGTAGCTTATACTGACTTGAGATTCTGTCGACCCACAGTGCAAGCTACAATATGTTTACTGTAGCTTATACTGACTTGAGATTCTGTCGACCCACAGTGCAAGCTACAATATGTTTACTGTAGCTTATACTGACTTGAGATTCTGTCGACCCACAGTGCAAGCTACAATATGTTTACTGTAGCTTGCACTGTGGGTCGACAGAATCTCAAGTCAGTATGATAGGGATAGTTAGTTGTGGGAGAATAATACACAGTTGGACCATGGATACTCCCTGTTTAAGATCCACCAGAATAATACACAGTTGGACCATGGATACTCCCTGTTTAAGATCCACCAGGCCTCAGAGAAAGAAAATTGACAAAATGGCCATACAGCTCAGAACCATGGCGCCAGGAGAAATGGTCTGGAGGAAGAATCAGAATTCCATGAGGGAAGCTGAGAGGTTGCTGGGATACAGAGCTAAAGAACATTTGGTATTGGGCCTGGTTTGGGAAGAGGGACAAGTTACATGTTACAAGAGAGGGTCATAAGAGACTGAAAAACATGTTTTCAATATTGTGTAATATAAATATGCACAGACCACAGTCCAACAACAATCCAAGCCAAATGCAAATTCACAAAGAGAGTTTTTCACAGTCCTTGACCAAACATTTTTGTTTTAAAAATATATACAAATTATTTGAAGAATGCACAAAGCCAATCTTCAGAGCAATTATTCAAAACTATTGTAAAGTCTACAGTAGAAAATAAACAAGAGACTCACAACCAAGGAACAATTTTTATTTTCTATTAACTAGTTATTAAAACTATGTTGAACATCATCATAATTTCCCAAATGGCTAACACTTTATTTTGAGAGTCCATCTGTAGATGCTCTACATATTATCTGCATACTGTCAACAACATTTTAACAAACTATCTACTAACCCTAACCCTAATCCTAACCTTAACCATTCCCCTTATGTTAAACCTAACCTTAACCATTACCCTAAAACATATTCTAAACTTACCCCTACTCTTAAAATACACAATTAGTTGC
>JACXGM010007856.1:0-29890 GCA_016801145.1 Umbra pygmaea | reverse complement strand
GAGCAATGACCTTCTAAATGGAATGAGTCAAAGCAAATTGGACATTGCTGGGAGGTTTTATATCATGTTTGACTGTTGCTATCGATTTATTGAATCACTTCCTGTAAAAGACAGCTATAATGAAATCAGGGATCCTATCAATTATGACCTTCAAAACAATTTTCTTAGGTCCCTCAACTAAAATTAAATAATTCTGGTTAATACTGGCCAACTCAAACATTAACAAAAATCATAGAGACATGACATTCTTCAAATCTGGGGGGGAAATAAGTCCTGGGGAATGGAGGTTGTGAACCTCTGTTATACTTTGTAGTATTGATTAATGGGAACACTTTTATGGGACCACAGTTAAATCCACTTTTGTTCTTTAAAAACAGGCCGTAACTTTGACAAGGATGGCAACATGCTTAACTGGTGGAGTAACTATTCTGCTGAGCAGTTTAAGGACCAGTCCCAGTGTATGGTGCAACAGTACGGCCGCTTCAATTGGAAGCTTGCAGGCGGACAGAATGTGAGTTCCCCAGTGTAGTGGAAACATTCCTTCAAATTAAACATGTAAATGGATGCCCTACCTAAGGACACATCAATCAATAACATGTATTTTCTAAATCCATTTTTACATCAGTAGTTGTTACAAAGTGCTTTACAACTACCAATCCTAAAATTCCAAAAGAGAAAGCAATAAGATGTTTGAAGCTAAGTGGAAAAATGTCTTTTAAGTTTAAGTGCAGAGAAAAACAGTACGGTACTTTACTATAATAGATAGATCTGCCGCATGACGTGCTTCACTATAAAAGGTTATCGATTTTATGACAAGAATCTGGGATTGAGTGTTTGAAATTCAGCTGTAATATGCATGTTAATGAATGTCTCTCTGACCCCAGGTCAGTGGAATTAGTACCTTGGGGGAGAACATTGCAGACAATGGTGGAGTTAGGCAAGCTTACAAGGTATGACACATAATCATAGCAGCTTCACAAAATCCAACCCTCAATAAAATCAGTAAACAATATTCTAACATTTTTTTCTGACCAAACACTATCTTGTACATTTATGCTTCTGTTTCTGTGTGGCCAGGCTTACTTGAAGTGGGTGGAGAGAGAAGGTGAAGAGCTTCGTTTACCTGGCCTTGACATGGACCACAAACAACTTTTCTTTCTTAACTTTGCCCAAGTAAGTAAGCTTCAATATGAATATATATATCAGTAGTCAAAAGTATCTCAGACTTTATTGCACCAGGAACCTAAACCATATACCGTACTCTCGTCCTTCCTCCACCTTCGTCCACAGACCAGTGAGTAACAATGCTCTAGAGACTACTTACAACAAAAGCCAACAGATTATATTTTCCTAAATAAGTTTATTAAAAAATGTAACTATATTTATTTAGTCCTATGCAAAGGTTTAGGCACCCCTGACAAATTCCATGATTTTCATTTATAAATAATTGTGTGTTTGGATCAGCAATTTCATTTTGATCTAACAAATACCTAAAGGACAGAGTAATATTTCAGTAGTGAAATTACGTTTATTGGTTGAACAGAAAATATGCAATATGCATCAAAACAATATTAGCCCGGTGCATAAATTTGGGCACCCCAACAGAAATATCACATCAATATTTATTTGAGTTTCCTTTAGCTGAAATAACAGCCTCTAGATGCTTCCTATAGCCTGTAATGAGTGTCTGGGTTCTGAATGAAGGTATTTTGGACCATTCCTCCTTGCAAAACATCTCCAGTTCAGTTTGATGGTTGCCAAGCATGGACAGCACGCTTCAAATCACCCCACAGATTTTCAATTATATTCAGGTCTGGGGACTGGGATGGCAATTCCAGAACATTGTACTTTTTTCTCGGCCTAAATGCCAGAGTAGATTTTGAGCAGTGTTTTGGGTCGTTGCCTTGTTAAAATATCCAGCCCAAGTGCAACTTCAACTTTGTGACTGATTCCTTTAAATTATTCTCAAGTATCTGCTTATATAGAGTGGAATCCATGAGTCCCTCAACTTTAACAAGATTCCCAGTACCGGCACTGGCCACACAGCCCCACAGAATGACGGAACCTACACCAAATTTTACAGTGGGTAGCTAGTGTTTGTCTTGGAACACTGTTTTCTTTTGCCGCAATGGATAACGCCCCTTGTTATGACAAAATAACCCCATCTTTTCATCAGTTCACAGCACCTTCTTCCAAAATGAAGCTGACTTGTCAAAATGTGTGTTTGCATATCTCAAGCGACTCTGTTTGTGGCATGTGTGCAGAAAAGACTTCTTCCGCTTCAGTCTCCCATACAGCTTCTCCTTGTGCAAAGTGCGCTGAATTGTTGAATGATGCACAGTGACACCATCTGCAGCAAGATGATGTTGTAGGTCTTTGGAGGTTGTCTCTGGGCTGTTTTTGACCGTTATCACCATCCTTTGCCTTTGCCTCTCTGATATTTACTTGGCCTGCCACTTCTGGCCTAAACAGGAACTGTGCCTGTGGTCTTCCATTTCCTCACTATATTCCTCACAGTGGACACTGACAGCTTAAATCTCTGCGATAGCATTTTGTAGCATTCCCCTAAACCATAATGTTGAACAGTCTTTGTTTTCAGGTAATTTGAGAGTTGTTTTGAAACCCCATGTTGCCACTCTTCAGAAGAGAGTAAAAAAGAACAACAACAACTTGCAATTGGCCACCTTAAATACATTTTCTCATGATTGGATGCAACTCTCTATGAAGTTCAAGGCTTAATGAGCTTCCTACCTAGGAGTCCAGAATATCTTTGCCAACATAAAGAATATCATTGGACTACGCCAGGGAAAGCTAAGCCAGCACAAAGCCAGCCTAGTGTTTTGGATATTTTCATCACAGTATAAGGTCATAAAACAAATTATAAAACTCAATATCAGCCAAACAATTCCTTTACCTGGTAAATTTGGTCTTAATTAGGGACCCAACACCTGTGAACTCAAATGAACCCAGTACAGTCGTGGTCAAAAGTTTTGAGAACAACACAATTATTGTTCTCCACAAAGTTTGCTGCTTCAGTGTTCTTAGATCATTTTTTCAGTGGTTACTATCGTATACTGAAGTGTAACTACAATCATTCCATTAGTGTCAAAGGTTTTTATTGACAATTAAATTAAGTTTATGCAAAGAGTCAATATTTGCAGTGTTGACCTTTCTTTTTCAAGACCACTACAATCCGCCCTGGGATGCTGTCAATTAACTTCTGGGCCACATCCTGACTGATGGCAGCCCATTCTTGCTTGATCAATACTTGGAGTTTGTCAGAATTTGTGGGTTTTTGCTTGTCCAACCTCCTTTTTTTTTCAATGAGATTAAGGTCTGGGGAGTTTCCTGGGCATGGACCCAAATTTTTTGTTCCCGAGACACTTAGTTAGCTTAGAAGCCAATTTTGCCTTCTGGCACGGTGTTCCATCGTGCTGGAAAAGGTTTTCACGAAACTGTTCTTGGATGGTTGGGAGAAGTGGCTCTCGGAGGATGTGTTGGTACCATTCATGGCTGTGTTCTTAGGCAAAATTTTAACGTGAGCCCACTCCATTGGCTGAGAAGCAACCCAACACATGAATGGTCTCAGGATGCTTTACTGTTGGCATGACACAGGGCTGATGGTAGCGTTCACCTGTCTTCTTCTCTGGACAAGGTGTTTTCCAGATGGCCCAAGCAATTGGAAAGGGGATTCATCAGAGAAAATGGCTTTACTCCAATCCTCAGCCATCCAATCCCTGTAATTTTGCAGAATATCAGTCTGTCCTTGATGTTTTTCCTTGAGAGAAGTGGCTTCTTTGCTGCCCTTCTTGACAGCAGGTCTTCCTCCAAAATTCCTCGCCTCACTGTGCGTGCAGATGCACTCACACCTGCCTGCTGCCATTGCATTCTGGTCCTGGCACTTGCTGGACTTTCTTGGGCACCCTGACACCTTCACAACAATTGAACCTCTCTCCTTGAAGTTATTGATGATCCGATTAATGGTTGATTTAGGTGCAATCTTACTAGCAGCAATATCCTTGCCTGTGAAGCACTTTTTGAGCAAAGCAATGAGGATGGCACGTGAGGAAGAACAATGATTTCAAGCACCACCCTCAATTTAAAGCTTCCAGTCTGTTATTCTAACTCAATCAGCATGAGAGACTGATCTCCAGCCTTGTCGTCATCAACACTCTCACCTGTGTTACGACACAATCACTGACATGATGGCAGCTGGTCTTTTGTGGCAGGGCTGAAATGCAGTGGAAATGTTTTTTTGGAATTAAGTTCATTTTTATGGCAAAGAGGGACTTTGCAATTCATTGTGATTCATCTGATCTGACCATGATTGTACTTTTTACATCTCTAAGTGTACATTTGGCCAAATAATAAATATCTGAACTGGTCAAATATGTATATATAATTCAGAATATACAGGAGCTATGTGCAATGTCAAACCTGATGAATTAGTGACATCTTCCTCCAGGTTTGGTGTGGTGCCTATCGTCCTGAATACGCCAGCCAGTCCATGAAAACTGACTCGCACAGCCCCTTGGAATACAGGTAGCGGCCAACAGTCAAATGTAGTGTTTGGTTATTCCATCCTGCTTACAATTGTTACTCTGCCAACACTGTCCAACCATCTTGTTTTACAGAGTTCTTGGCTCCCTACAGAATTTTGGAGCATTCTCAGAGGCATTCCAGTGCAAACCAGGTACTCCCATGAACCCTGAGATGAAATGTCGGGTGTGGTAGCCAGTAGCCTTTATCTCCTCATGTTATTTATTTCTTGACTAGGCCAACTGAACTTAGGAACACGCTAAACAACCACTGACACCACCTTGTTATCCTGCCTTAGAGCATATCTGATTGATTTACATGGCAGCCGATAAGACACAAGTGTTTTAGCAGTGTGTGAGTACATTTTATATCTAGACTGGATAATTGACCAACCTAATATCTCCACTCGAAGCAGAGGTACACTGTAGGGAGACAGGAAATACACTTGCAAGGAGAAACTACTTCTATGGCTTCTCAATATAAAAATGTTGTTTGTGGGTGAACACTTTTGCTTGTTCTTGTTTGCAAGTGGTTTTGTTGTATAGATGCATATATCTAAATCTCCCATAGACCAACGTGGGTGGTCAGTGGAAACATGCATTTTCGGGCAAACATAGACACATCTAAGACCTAGAGTTGGTTTGAGCAAAGTTGGATTTTTTTGATGAATTTCCTAAATAACTCTTTGTGCTTTTTTTGCCAAGTCATTCAGTTGGCAACTCCACAGCGCTATTAAGCCCACATATTTAATGGCTTACATCTGTGTGCACCAAGTATCTTTTAGCACGGAGTTACCTTGTATGATCCGGGCTGATTTGGATCCTTTGTTTATTTTTTTAAGACATTTTGCCACAGGCAAAAGTGAATACGTCTGTCATTGCAGTGTGACTATGAAATGAATAAAGTCTCTGTGAGAAAATCTAGAGCAGCAGTAATGTAGAGCTGAGTCGCAGCACCAAGGCTTGACTAGGTCACTCTGAAATGAAACATTTTACCCTAAGACATCCGACTGTTAAACCTTTCAGCTTTAACCTTGTATGAACATTTAAAAAAATCTACAAAAAAGGGTGGCTTTAAAGTGTTTTTGCTATGTACATGTAAGATCTACAAAGATGTTTGGAAATAAGCTTAAATAATTAATTTATAGTGATGATGATCTGCCACGGAGTGACTGCTATCTTATGATATCACAACTGAAACTGTAAAGTATTTGACTAATCGTGTCATTATGTTTCAGAGTTATCTACCAGACCTTTTTATCAACATATGGGCCTAGGATATGATAAGCTATTTTTTTTAAGACATATTTGAAAGAAATTATGAAAAACTAAATAGAAAACATTTCCCAACATCCTACAGGATATAAACATACAGTCATTGTTTCAGTTATAGCTAATCACTTGGTTATCACCTGCTTAGTACTGGCATCAACAGTAGAAGTTAAAAAAGGGGCAGGCACTACTGAAACGTAAGGAAGTGTTTTCTGTCAAGCCTCAGCTACTAAGCTTCCCCACATTCAAAAACAAGTCTCTGTTATTATAGGAAGGAAACCTGTCTGAAATGGGCTCTGTGATTACACATGTGAGTGTGGTCCTAAACAGCATTATGTCATGAATGATGTACTTTCCTCCATTTAAAAAAGATAAATCACTAGATATATTTTGTTCATTTTTGTTTCTGGAAACCCCTCTACATGCTCTGTGTGCAAGAAGTGAAGGAAGTAAAATAATATATTCTACCGAAATGAGAGACTGAGTGTAGTTGTGCCTTTAATGGCTTATATCTTTGATGGTCTGACTTAGCGCTGTATAATAGAAACATTTGAGGTTACTACCGAGGTGTTCCGCTATTGTTTCCAGGAGACAACACATGTTCATAATATGTCTAAATTGCCTTTTTTTTTCCATTGTTCCGGACAAATGTGGTGTTTATTTTAATGAATGGTTCTTCAGGAAATCTCTTACAGCCAAAACTGGACTATGGTGTGGCTCCTATAGGCTATGTCCACTATAGAATCAGGTAAAGAGTGCATTTAGTTCCCTTGAGATAAAAGGCTATGCGAAGCACAAGCATTACGGTAACTAACCTATATACACGCCTCCTGGATGGACTGACTGCTGAGAAAATTGGGCCTCATTAGAGTTGCCAGGACTGTTATTTTCTCATTTGATTAACAAGTAATGACAGCAGAACTAAAGAGCAGAACAGCACAAGGAAACTGAGACCCTGACAAAATGATCAAACAGGCTGCAGATTGCCATGCGGCTGGTACTGAGACTGTTTTGAAGTGCTGCAGAGGAAAACAAGGACAGATATTTTTAAAAGCTCAACAGTCATTGAGAAAATACAGAATCCCTTGGTCCATTGAACATGACTGTTATGTCTCAGAAGAGACTCATTTTAAGGATGTTCATGATAACATGTACCTGCCTTTGATGATATATTTAAATTCTGCCTGTTCAATTCTTGTAATGGTTTGGACTGTTGTGCAGCTGCGTGGGGGGGGGGGGTCTTTTGGTTGTCACTAGTTTTTCTCGTGGGATTTGAGTGGTACGGTAATTTAGTATGTTGCCAGTCAAAGAGTCTATCCATGGTTGAAAAGAATCCAAATAACCAATAGTGATAATGTAAAGCTGAAAGCTATATAAGAGCTCACAACTTCAGAATGTAATATCGTATTTGTTGTTCTTCAAAGAGACTAACTTGTATTCAAACAATCTACTGTTATAAATAGGCTTTAGTATAATAGTGCCATGCATATATGATTTAAATCATTCTGTATCATTCACTGAGAATTGTGCATATTTCATACACATTTTGACAAAAAGCAGATCATAATTTCCCCATTAGTTGAAAGTTTACCCTACAAGGTTCAGAGCACAGCTTGTTTGTTCTACCTGAGTGATATTGAAATATCCATCACATTTAGGTGGCCACAGCCATAAAGAATGCAGAGTGCCCTCTGTAATAGTGCTTTTTTTGCAGTACACTCAAGACATGAAAATACAATTCAAATATGGATGAGGCAAGAGTAGAAACTGTCACCTTTTACTTCTGTTTCAACACATCTTTACCAACTAAGAATAACAGCACTTTTTAGTTCCATTATCTAATTTTATACAACCATAAGTATAAGGCCATTTGGTTCAAAGGTGCTTGTAATTGATCAGGTGTTTTCTTTTGCATTTATTCTTCATTCACCAAAAAAGCACTGTGAATGTGTAGTCTCAGTTCCATCCTTTTGAGTTTGGTGTCAGTACGTGTCAGTAGGCATAATACAACATGAAGGCTAGGAAGCTGTCTATGAAAGAAAAGCAATTGATTTAGATGAAAAAATAGGAATTCAATTAGAATCCAAGCACAAATCTTGGGAATAGCCAAATCAAATGTTTGGAATGTCATGGAGAAACCGCTGGTGTCTTCAGCGAACAAAAATGACCAGGTCGGCCAAGGAAAACAACAGCAGTTAATGACAGAAGAATGACCAGAGGCCTATACTACGAAGCAAGATTTGGGCTTAGCAAGCTAACTTGTTAAGATTTCACACTGGGTTTTCATTATCATGACGCTGGTTCACCTGTTACCTGGTTACATCCCCATGATAACTTGTGCTGCAACCTAACCTGCTCTAGAGCAGGTTATAGTTGAGATAACAGGTTAATCAGAATAAAAGCACCATCTTTTTTTCTCGATTGAAAATGGTATCACCATTTAGTTCCACAGACTGTATGCATAGCGTTGCATTTGTTTGCTACAGGTAGTTGAATATATATGCTGTAGTTGATGCAGAGAACCAACATCAATGTATCCTCTTTCACATTAGAGACAGTACATTTTACTATTTACAGGAAATCCGGAAAGTATTCACAGCGCTTCACTTTTACCACATTTGGTTGTTACAACCTTTTTCTGAAATTGATTAAATTTATTATTTCCCTCAAGATTCTACAAACATTACCCGATAATGACAATTTGAAAGAAGTGTGTTTGAAATTTATTTAATTTAAATTTATTAAAAATAAAGAACAAAAAAGCACATGTACATAAGTATTTTCAGCCTTTGTCATGGCACTCAAAATTAAGCTCAGGTGCATCCTGTTTCCACTGATCATCCTTGAGATGTTTCCACAACCTGATTGGAGTCAACCTGTGGTAAATTCAGTTGATTGTACATTATTTGGAAAGGCACACACCTGTCTATAGAAGGTCCCACAGTCAACAGTGCATGTCTGAGACAGGATTGTGTCGAGGCACAAATCTGGGGAAGGGTACAGAAAAATATCTGCAGCATTAAATCATGTCCCAATGAGCACAGTGGCTTCCATCATCCATAAATTGAATAAGTTTGGAACCGTCAGGACTCACCCTAGAGCTGGCCGGACGGCCAAACTGAGCGATCGAGTGAGAAGGGCCTTAGTCAGGGAGGTGATTAAGAACCCGATGGTCACTCTGACAGAGCTCCAGTGTTTCTGTGGAGTGAGAACCTTTCAGAAGAACAACAATCTCTGCAGCACTCCACCAATCAAGGTTGTATGGTAGAGTGGCCAGATGGAAGCCACTCCTCAGCAAAAGGCACATGAGAGCTTGCCTGGAGTTTGCGAAAAGGCACCTGAAGGAAACAAAATTATCTGGTCTGATGAAACAAAGATTGAACTCTATGGCCTGAATGGCAAGCGTCATGTCTGGAGGAAAACAGGCACCACTCATCACCTGGCCAATCCCATCCCTAGAGTGAAACATGGTGGCATCATCATGCTGTGGGCATGTTTTTCAGTGGCAGGAACTGGGAGACTAGTCAGGATCGAGGGAAAGGTGAATGCAGCAATGTACAGAGAGATTCTTGCTGATAACCTGCTCTAGAGCACTCTGGACCTCAGACTGATGCTAAGGTTCATCTTCCAACAGAACAACAAGCCTAAGCACACAGCCAAGATTACAAAGGAGTTGCTACAGGACAACTCTGTGAATGTCCTTGAGTGGCCCAGCCATAGCCCAGACTTTAACCCGATTGATAATTTCTGGAGAGATCTGAAAATGGCTGTGCACCGACGCTCCCCATCCAACCTGATGGAGCATGAGAGGTCCTGCAAAGAAGAATAGGAGACACTGCCCAAGAATAGGTGAGCCAAGCTTGTAGCATCATACTCAAAAAGACCTGAGGCTGTAATTGCTGCCAAAGGTGATTCAACAAAGTATTGAGCAGAGGCTATGAATACTTACGTACATGTGCTATTTTTGTTTTTTATTTTTAATAAACTTGCTAAGATTTCAAACACACGTCTTTCACATTGTCATTATGGGGGATTGTTTGTAGAATTTTGAGGGAAATAATTAATTTTATCCATTTCGGAATAAGGGTGTAACCATATAAATGGAATGATTAGAAGTTCCATTCCAATGCAAATTAATGTAGCAAAATGGTCAGAGCAACAGCCATTTGTACATGTACCATTCCATTGCAAAGATCTAGCGGCCTACTTCCGCATTAAATCGGTTTGCGTGTTGTTACCGTGACAACTAACGACAGTCGCCATTTTTTGTGTACTAATCGAATGACCAAGCAAAACAGTTTAACAAGGCTTCTATATATTTAATTTCTATGGGTGTAACATAACAAAATGTAGAAAAAGTAAAGCGCTGTGAATGCTTTCCGGATGCACTGTAGGTACTACCACAGTACATATTGATTGATTGATTTCTGGATTAAGATGATACAACAGTAATCCAAAGGCTAACATGCTAAAGTAAAATACTTATTTTGCTTTAGAACAACCCAGTTGACTACCTAACACATACCCTGTACTTTTTTATTTACTACCAAGACCAGGGTTGGAACCGAAACAATACAGATTTTTATTTACACACCATCAACATTCATGTAAGCAACACATTGATTTAATGGAATACACAATTGTAGTTAAATATAGTTGTGCCTTATTGATCAGGCAGTGATACTGATATTAACGAGCCTTGTACCTGACACATTTACAAAGTTGGCAATTCTATGCCAACTCTCCTCCCTGCTTTACGTCTGGATAACATTTTTAATATTCTTCATATTTCTCTAAAATTACGTTGCCTCCTCTTCAGTGAACGATGCGGCTCTGGTAGACTTGTCCATGTCTGCAATATGGTGCACACTGCCCCTTTTATGGGAATGCGCTCATCACTAGATTGGAAAAACTTGGTTGATTTAACAAATTGATAACCACCTTCATGACATCGCTTATCCAGACTGCAGTTGTTAGGTTTAATGAAGCCAGCTAATGAAAAGAAATCCTGGCATGTTAAACCTGCTTCACAGTATAGGCCTCAGAGCTGTGAAAATAAACCCTAATATTAGGGTAAATTAAATCACCAACAACATCCAGAATGCTGGGGTGCCACAATCTAATGTTGGCAGAAGAATTCAGCAGCAGAATTACAAAAGGCTACACTATAGATGCAAACCTCGGATCAGCACCAAAAACAAAAAGGCCAGGTTAGCGTTTGCAAAAAAAGTACAAGATCAGCCAGCACTAGTTTGGAAATTGTTATCGACAAATGTGATGAAGTTGAACCTTTATGAAAGTGAAGTATACCACCACATCCGTGAAGAATGGCAGAGGCAGTGCCTGCTTTGGGTATGAGCTCAGTGATCTTTATCAATGATATAACAAATGATTGCAGTGGCAGAATGAATTCAGAAGTGTAGAGAAGCGTCTTTGCTGCCAATGTACAAGAAAATGCCAGACTCATTGGGTGGCAAAAAGGAATTCTTCAGGGAAAAAAGTTAAGTTGTAGTGGCATGATTTAAATCCGATTGGACATGCATTTCACTTGCTGAAGACAGAGAATTTTCAAAACAAGCAACATTTCATGCCAAACTTTGGTGTACAGTGGGGAGAGCACATTTTTGATACACTGCCGATTTTGCAGGTTTTCCTACTTACAAAGCGTGTAGAGGTCTGTCATTTTTATCATAGGTACACTTCAACTGTGAAAGACGGAATCCCCAAACAAAATCCAGAAAATCACATTGTATGATTTTTATATAATCAATTTGAATTTAATTGCATGACGTAAGTATCTGATACATCAGAAAAGCAGAACTCAATATTTGGTACAGAAACCTTTGTTTGCAATTACAGAGATCATACATTTCCTGTAGTTCTTGACCATGTTTGCACACACTGCAGCATGGATTTTGGCCCATTTGGACCTTCTCCAGATCCTTCACTTTTCGGGCTGTTGCTGGACAATATGGACTTTCAGCTCCCTCCAAAGTTTTTCTATTGGGTTCAGGTCTGGAGACTGGCTAGGCCACTCCAGGACCTTAAAATGCTTCTTACGGAGACACTCCTTAGTTGCCCTGGCTGTGTGTTTCGGGTCATTGTCAAGCTACAAGACCCAGTCACAACCCATCTTCAATGCTCATATTGAGGGAAGGAGGTTGTTGTCCAAGATCACACGATACGTGGCCCCATCCATCCTCCCCTCAATACGGTGCAGTCGTCCTGTCCCCTTTCCTTCTTCTTCCTCCAAACACGGCGAGTGGAGTTTAGACCATAAAGCTCTACTTTTGTCTCATCAGACCACATGATGTACTCCAATTCATTCGCTGGATCATCCAGATGGTCATTGGTAAACTTCAGATGGGCCTGGACATGCGCTGGGTTGAGCAGGGAGACCTTGCGTGTGCTGCAGGATTTAAATCCATGACGGCGTAGTGTGTTACTAATGGTTTTCATTGAGACTGTGGTCCCAGCTCTCTTCAGGTCATTGACCAGGTCCTGACAAGTAGTTCTGGGCTGATCCCTCACCTTCCTCATGATCATTGATACCCCACAAGGTGAGATCTTGCATGGAGCCATTATCTTGAACTTCTTCCATTTTCTAATAATTGCACCAACAGTTGTTGCCTTCTCACCAAGCTGCTTGCCTATTGTCCTGTAGCCCATCCCAGCCTTGTGCAGGTCTACAATTTTATCCCTGATGTCCTTACACAGCTCTCTGGTCTTGGCCATTGTGGAGCGGTTGGAGTCTGTTTGATTGCATGTGTGGAAAGGTGTATTTTATACAGATAACAAGTTCAAACAGGTGCAGTTAATACAGGTAACGAGTAGAGAACAGGAGGGTTTCTTAAAGAAAAACTAACAGGTCTGTGAGAGCTGGAATTGTTACTGGTTGGTAGGTGATCAAATACTTATGTCATGCAATAAAATGCAAATTAATTATTTAAAAATCATCTGATATTCTGGATTTTTGTTTTAGATTCTCACAGTTGAAGTGTAACTATGATGAAAATGACCTCTACATGCTTTGTAAGTAGGAAACCCTGCAAACTCGACAGTGTATCACATACTTGTTCTCCCACATACTTGTTCTCCCACATACCTGTTCTCCCATATACTTGTTCTCCCACATACTTGTTCTCCCACATACTTGTTCTCCCACATACTTGTTCTCCCCACTGTAGCAGTCTAAGCTCCCGACTTCAGACCACACATGCCTCCTGGTGACAGGAGTTTGAGTCCCAGATCGGCCAACTTATCTGTGCCCTTCTGATCTGTTTTCCCCTACATACCTATCTATCTAACCTCTGCTTCCTACTGTCCTGTCATTAAAAATAATCAATAAATACCCCCACCCTAAAAGTAATCTTAAAAACAAAATGACTTGGTAAAGCGTAGCAAAGGATGATACCAAGAGTTTGGTGACATCGAAGGGTATTCCATTCAATGGATTTTCTACTAAATACTAGCTTATTTACTTCTTTGCTTGAAGTTGTCTCAAGACTTACGCTCACTTAATTTGGGGGATGGAACTTTTAAACACTGTTATTGTGTTTAAACCGCCAGAAATAGGCCATTCTTGCCTCCTATTCATATTTTGAATTGTATTTTCATACTCTTTGAGTGTAAAGCAAAGCATTTTTGACTTTACTATCCCAATAGGTATGGAGCGCAATATATACCCAGCATCAGACAATTCTTTTCAGCAACCATAAACAGCCACATGGAATCGTTCAATGTGTTGATCTGTGACCCACCAAATAACATCAGCTTATTCAACCATTTCAAAATGTACTCAAGTAGTACACAATTATGATATTTTCCTTTTCTGCATCAAATCAACATCTGATTAAAAGAAATCCATGGCAGGAGTTCAGAACAAAAGGCATATGTGATCTACACAACATGATACAGCGCAATTGTAAAAGAGCCTTCAATAGCTTTTTAAAACCTTTAGCCGACATTATACAAAACATTATATTTATCTAACATTCAGTATTGTTTGATGTAATCAAATCATTAAAATAAACAACTTTCATAATTGAGTAGGTAATAAACAATATAAGGTAATTGTGGGGAGCAGAACGTAACAGTAATGTAAAGATTAATGTGGCTAATGAAAGGTTAAATATTGCCTAAACTGCATGAAAAGTCCTGTGAATGTGTGTCCTCCGGTGTCATACTTCTACACAATAGTGTCACAAGGGAAGGATGTTAACATTTACATTTGGTATCTCCTATAGTAATATTTTTTTTAAATTGCATTTTACACAACATTCAAAAAATGTTATATGCTTGCTCAGGCACTAGATGCAGGTAAACATGCACACACAAAACTGCATAATTAAATGCTTTTGTTTTCATATTTTATATTTAAAGTATTTAATGCTGTTCTATAACATTGTAAAAATGTACACATCATAATGGAACATGTGACAATTGATCTCAGCATGCCCCACACGTACAGTTGTTGAAATTAATGTAAATCTAGTAAAAATCTGCAGATAAACACTTGAAATTGCACCCTTATCAAACAAATACTGCCTCATTCAAGTGATTTTCCAAAAGGTACTGCATGAAGTAGGAATGATACGTTTTTTTCTCATGTAAATTACGTGTATTTTTATGTTTCTAAGCATAATTGTCAAGTCACAGCTGAGTACAAATTCAAGGCTGGACTCAAATGTATTTCACCACCAACCATGTTTGAAATATTCAGTCTGTATCAGATCACTACATATTTTTTCATCTGATCTTTAAAAAACTGAAAAGTTTAATTTAATAATGCACTGATATTTGACAAAATAGTCATATGTATAGCTGCTTGCACATTTGCAAGTAGTTATCAATTTCTCTGATTAGTGGGTGGAATTGAAAAAAGCTGTGGAACTGGGTTCCAGCTCCAGATTTGAATGTTAGGGCCTTAGACTATTTGAATGACATACCCAAAGTAATACAGGAAAGCTATCTGAAATTGGAATGTCCTTTTGTCTTTATAATTAACTTTGGAAATATAAACCAAAATAGAGAAGACATGAATTGCATTTCTAAAGCAACAATAGGATAGAGTGCCAGTGCTCTGTACTTCTCTGGTATTTGCAGAAAGCTCTTGCTGCTATGTAATTATCTACAAACAGCTATTTTTGTGACGCTATTTTTATTAGAGCTGTCAGTTAAATGTTAACTTTTTTCACTTGTTTTGGGTCATCAGGTGGCTCAGTGTTTATGAGTCAGACCTGTTATTGAAAGGCTGCCAATTCGATTCCTGCGTGGGCCAAATGTTGTGGTGCCATTGAGCAAGGCACTTTACCCTAAGTTGATCTAGAGGATCTCTCTATACTTACTGTATGTCGCTCTGGCTTAGAGCATCTGCTAAATTACAAAATGTAGTTAAAAAAAACATCTTTTGTCAGTGTTTTATTGCGATAGTTGTTCACTTGTCAAAGTAGCGAGTCATTTTCAAACTTATGTTAAATTTTTGAGGTGTACATTGCATTTTGAATTTGTGCTGTTTTGTGATAAAATGCATATTGCGTTCGCATTGTATTAGTAATATGCAATTTATTATGTTACTGTATATCTTGGAGTAAAAACAAAAGCTATACTTATTGAAGATATTATGTCAAGTTTATTAAATGAACTTGTCTAAGCAAAACATGTAGTGTTTGGCCTGTGATTGTGTTGTTGGCTATTTGTTTCAGATATATTTGTATGATGCATTAACATTGTTTAATCACATATAGCCTCAAAGAACATCAACTTTGGCCTTGTTAAACCCAAGTCAATCTAATGGTCCTATTTCCTCCATATGTAATACAAGTATGTGATTAACTGGAAGTTGATCGCTTGTTTGTGAGTTTCAGCTTGCCAAGTAAAAAATAAGCATATTGTAACTATAAGGTCTTATAACTAACAGCTGGCAGCTCAGTCCAGATCTAATGACTGAACTGTATTTCACAATGGGTGTGCTAAGAGTGTTCACAGAGCTTTGCAAAACATCAGGGTGCAGTCATTCTATTATGAATCTATATTATCCTGTGAGACACAAAGTAGTAAAAGGCACAAATATACTTTTATACATTTAAAAACATGGTTAATTATTGATGTAACGTGAGGTCTTTCACTAAGGAAAGTTTCAGAAAGTGTCTGGATAGTTGATAATAATGAACACCAGCATTACACAAACAATTATAATTAGCAGATAGATGACTGTCCACTCACTGGATCTTTCACATTAAGTCATATACAAGGACTGACAAGCTAGAATGGAAAACATCTAGGAATTAGTTTCAAAATCAAAACCGATGTGGTTGTAGCCAGTAGGGGTATCCACTTTAATAATCATCCTGCTTCACAGACCAGATGTATCCCTCTTGATTGGTGGAGCTCTTCTCCCGAAAGCTCCCTTAATAAGCCCAAGGTGTGTTTAGTCTTCATCGGGTACAAACATCATCGTTGCACTGGTGGAGAGAGTGAGAACCAGATTATAATGCTATGTGGATGAACATTCAACAGTGTATTCTACATAAAGTAGAGCTAAAGAAAAAGTTAAAGAGTATACAGAGCCAAGCCTATCCCTAAAAAAAAACATAACTGAGAAACATGACACCACACATCATTGAAATACTGTGATGAGAAAGGTAAGTTAAATGTATCAGAGTAAGCACATGGCTGACTCCAACGATACAGCAGGCTGTTCCACCAAAAGGGTGTCTCTGATACAAAATTGTGTTATTTATTTTGAAGGGTATTTTTATTTATTTTTAATGACAGAACAGTAGGAGGCATGGGCTAGGGAGACAGGCATGTAGGAGACAGAGAGGAAGGGCACAGACAGTGGCTGAGCCGGGGCTCGAACCGCCATCGTCAGGGCACGACGTCCAGAGTCGGAAGCTCAGACCACTACACCAACTCTGGAACATTAGTGTTTTTTTTTATTGTATCATAACGATGTCACTGACAATGTTCTTACTTTTTCAAGGGAGCCTTATCCAAGACATAAATAGTTAAACAGCAGACAAAACGCAAAACACTATGAAAGCAACATGTGATGCTGGAGTTTGGTTTCGTGGTCTAAGCTCGTGACCACACATGCCCCCTGGCGACAGGGGTTTGAGTCCCGGCTCAGCCGACAGTTGGAGCACTTACTGCCTGTCTCCTACTGTATTGTCAATAAAAAACAATAATCCTGTACAATAATAAAGTACAAAAATAAAAAATAATGCAACATCTACAAAATTCAAAACATTTTGTGTAAACAGCAGCTACTGTTGTAGGACATCATCTATTTAACTCAGCAGCCCAGCTCGATCAATCCTTCAGTTGTAAATAAAAAAGAGGAAACAGTCCAATCCTTTAGTCCAGTTGTGTCTGTAGGTGCAGATCCATGGGAAGGTGCATCCTGTGTTTCCACAACTAGTACATAGTGCTGCTATGTACAATCTTGGTTTTCCATTGTAGGTGCACATTGGCATAGCATCCCTGTATTGTTTTACTACGTTTTTGTTTTTTACTTCCTTATACGGTAATGTGTACCTTCTGTTTTGTACACTGTATTTATGTGGATACTGGTTTTTGATCTTAATGACTCACTGGATAATATGGTTCCGCAGTTTGACAGATGTGCGTTCAATCGTTTCCCTATTTCTGAATGTCAACCTCTCACAGATGTGGTAACTTAGGAATGAAGAGCTTTTTGCCCATTCCTGGAAAAACAGTTCCAATTTAATCCATTTTGTTCTTAAATGAAATGGTACAATAGCAAGATTTATGACCAACTAGCGCAACTAAGCATTGGCTTAAACAACGTTTTCATTTTAATATGTAATTAACAACAGGGCTTGGCATTCAGCATCAGGAACAGTCTTTAAATGTAACTATAGATTTCCTAAATGGTTCCATGATATTAAATGGTCTGAGAGCATTAAGCGGTTTGCAGTACATACAGCTGGACTGTAATGGCAGTGGGGCAGCACCACCAAGACCCTCCTAGCTTCCTGACAGAGAGGGTGGGACCGAACAGGGGCCCTTGGCCGGGAGCAGAGCCGGAGGTGATGAGGCCTGGGGCGACTCCCTGGGAGAACTGGAGCGTTTCCAGCTGTGATCCAGACAGAGATAGGAGCTGTGAGTGACAGTGTGTTTACTGCCAGGCGGGCCGGGGTTGGAGACCCATGTGGGCACAAGAACGGAGGGGGCATGTGGGTGGGGTTTCCGGGTCTCCGTCTGCTTTTCTCTGCATCAAGCGGCCGGTTAACATTAACTAATGTCATTTTTCAGCCCCTTGTCGTGGTTGTTATCTGGGAAATGCATCGCCTTCCAAACCACGTCACTGCCGAGATTGTTGTACCGAGGTTGGAGCCTGAGGCGTATCAAACCTAACTCTTTACCATTGTAAGAAATCATAAAGATCTACTGTGTTCCTGAGGACATCTGCTTATCCTCAGCAGTCACAGGGACCCCCGCGTGCTGCGCTGCCTCCGGGTCTGGCACTGAAGTGTTCCAAGCACATCGCCCTGCCAGAGGGAAGCCTGTGGTTGGCCCACATGCTGGGCGTCTACGGCCTGCAGACACCGCTAACAATCCCCGGATCACCAGCCTCATGTCCTGGGAAAGATGAGCCTCTGTTCATTCCTCTGGAGGATTGTATTGTACTGTTGAAAGACAAGTGATCGGTGCGATATAGATGTAAAGGTGACTTTAAATGGGTGTTGGCAAACGGAAAGTGAAATATACTAACTAATAGGAGAGGCTGCTCTTTGTAGAATGAAAGGAATTCCTCCCCATTAAACAACAATCTGAGTTTATCTGATTGGTGGTAAAATAAAATAATTTGAAGAGATTTTACACATGGTCTAGTAAATCACAAAGAAAAAGGTGAAGTGAAATGTGCAGGATAACAGAACCCTTTGCATTCTGTGAGGCTGAACTCTCCCTACACCAAATGATTATTGGTTCTACTCTCCCTACACCAAATGATTATTGGTTCTACTCTCCCTACACCAAATGATTATTGGTTCTACTCTCCCTACACCAAATGATTATTGCTTCTACTCTCCCTACACCAAATGATTATTGCTTCTACTCTCCCGACACCAAATGATTATTGCTTCTACTCTCCCTACACCAAATGGTAATTGGCTCTACTCTCCCTACACCAAATGATTATTGGCTCTACTCTCACCGGCCTCCTGTGACGATGTCAACGCTGCAATGGTATTCTTAGGCCATGTGTATCTTCTTCATTTCACAGGACCACTATCAGCCTTGGTCAGGTTCACACAGAGCCATTTTATAACCTCATAACGTAACACTATGCTGCCATGTGAAAACACAATTACACCAGTGAGAAAGACCCCGGTCAAGGATCAGAATTGGTTCGAAGAAGACTCATTATAATGGCTGTCTATATTACAGTTGAATAGATTTTAATCAAAAAGAGCTAGCAGACCATGTGAGAGGGTCAATAGGGGGGACTTTCAGATACAAGTGTGGCTGTCGCATACAGCATGTGTGGAATCACAGCAACTTGTCTGCATCTTGAAACTACTCTGCTCCTTATCTGAGACCTAATGATCTGTGCCCTTTCACAAGAGCAGTACTCACTGGAGCTGGGTAGTATATTATTCCAGAACACTGTCTTCCGACCTCCCATGTGCCCAAGTGGTCTAAGTCAGTGGTTTTCAAACCTCTCCTCGGGCACACCAGACGTTCCACAGTTTAGCTCTAGCTGCTTAACTAACTTGATAATTAGCAGATCAGTTGAATCAGGTGTGCTAGCTCAGAGATTGATCAAATAGATGGAATGGCTGGTGTTCCCCGAGGAGTGGGATGAAAAACACTGGTCTACAGTAAGTCCCTGCCTTGTAGCACAACGTAGTCATGGGGGCCGGGGTTCAAATCCTTGCAGTGACATTCTGACTATGCCCAGGGGGATCTGCTTGTAGTGCTGCAAATTATGTGGGGCTGAACTTCACTACAGCGCTGCCCCAGGGTAGATGGGTAAGTAGTCTGACACAATTACCATGTGTCACATTTCTCTAGTGTGACTTTGTGCAGGTCTGGGTTGTATAGTTGGCGAAGGTAGAACTCCACCCACGTAGAGTATGTACCAACTAAAGGCTTCCGTGCTAAACGAGCAGTGTGATCGGACAGCTTGCATAGGACGGCTTGGTGACAGATGCTTAGAGGAAGCATGTAATCGATCTTCAACCATCTTGCACTGGAGATGGGTTGCCGACGTGACAAGGCTTAAAAAATGGGGTGGGAGAGAAAAATAATAATACAAAACAACAATAAAAAACCACTATCATTGCTTGGTTGCCCTCTTACCTGTGGTCTCTCCCCTGCCTGTACATTGGCTGAGATGTTGAGAGCCTTGGTAATGTCCACCAATGGTAAATAGTCTCCCGGTGAATCCTGTACAAAGTGCAGTAGGACTTGTTCTCCGCCTGTATATACAAACACAGCATGAGAAAGAGAGGACAGGCCCAACAAGCTCAATACTAGTTTAGCAGATATTAAAATGATACAACACTGCCCTCTGGAGGAGAGTTTATAGTACAGTTCAGAAGTTGTCACTTGAAAACGTGCATTGGACACAGTGGTCTAAAAGGCTCAGCATACTTCAGTGAGTTGAACCATTTGTTGTGTCCAGTCACACCAGTTGTGCTCTCTTACTTCTAATTATTTTATGTAATAAGCATTCACGATGTTAACATTCTGTCCAACACAGCACACTGTCTTCCAGGTGACATCGAAGGAAGCTAGAAAAGAAATCACGTGTGGGACATGGCCAAATCCACCCGTTCGACACGCAAAACCACCAGAACACAAAATCGTTATCATATGGATACCGGTCACAATGTGCATCACAATACCTTTGTGCAAGTCACTGCCGCATGTATTTAAATCCTGGATGAACCAGTGAAACATTGTCTTAGCACCACGCAGGGTGGATGTTGGACAGAGCTGTATTGTCTTGTTGCACTCTAGCGACATCTTGCAGTAGGTCTTGCCCCCAAAAGCTCAAGAACTGTATGTCATTGTTTTCCCTTTTTGGCATTTGTTCACCATTCCAAGTACCAAACAAGTAATGCTCCTTCCTCCTTATAGTACTAATTTAGAATAGCCATTATATTAGTGCAATTTAGCCAATAATGATGTACAAACAGGTCCAGAAATATTTTAACATTGACTAAGGTATAATTTCAGCAGTCTACTAAACGCATATTTGAGATGAAATTAAATAGATTTTACATCTAAATCAAGGGAACAGTGTAGGATTTACAGCACATTTAAAATTTGGTACTCCCCTTTTAAGGGGGCCAAAAGTAATTGGACAATTGGCTGCTCAGCTGTTCCATAGCCAGGTGTGTGTCATTACGTTGTTTTTAAGCAGATAGAATTCTGTAATTGACTTCAAGTGTGTGACATTTGCATTAAAAATCTATTGCCAATAACCAAATAATATGAAGTACAAAGAGATGTGACTGCCAGTGAAGCAAGCCATTATTTTAATGAAAAATCAAAACAAAGAGATAGCAAAACCTTTAGGTGTGGCCAAAATGTACTATTTGGTACATTCATAAAAAGAAAGAACACAAAGGAGAGCTCTGGTGGATGACAGAAGCATTCGTTCCTTGTTGAAGAAAAACCCCTTTCACAACAGTGGTCCAGATCAAGACCACAGTCCCAGGGTTGGGTATATCTGTGTCAAAGTCAACAATCGAGAGAAGACTTAACCAAGTAAATACAGAGGTTTACCACAATATGTGAACTATTGGTAAGCCTCAAAAACAGGGAGACCAAATTAGTTAGCCAAATAACATTAGAAAACCCTGTATACATGAACAGATAAGACACAGATCAACTTGTACCAAAATTATGGGATATAAAAACATTTGTAATTTCTAAACGGTTCATACAATATTTTTAACAAACCCCTATAAACTAAGGATTAATGTCAGGGTGGTCTGCATGGCGTAGTGGGCTAAATTGCTGCCTTGATGGACAAATTTGCATAGCGCTGCCTGGGATTTGCGACAGATAAATCAGATTATATATTTTCCCATGTCACTTTCCAGTGACTCCTTATGTGTAGATCGGGCACCTGTAAGTTTAATCACGGAAGTATAGTTGGTGAGTGTAATCATCCCACACATGATCTGACTAAAGGCTTTCTTGCTGGATGAGCAGTGTGAAGAAGTTGGCCGGCTCTGCGACATGTGGTTGGGTGAAACACGTGAGCACCATTCACCACCCCACATCTGACGAGGGGGGGTTGCGGAGCTGCTGAGAACGCAGGGTTTAGTTTAGTGGGACAATTTGACAAGACCAAATGGGGGAGGGGGCGAAAATGGGGGAGTAATAAAAATAATTATTTAATGTATTGAAGCAATATATACTGTAGGAGGTGCTAGTGTGCCATTATTTATATATTTGAGGTTCAATCCACTGACTATCATGCCATATTTTGTCCTGGAAGGAAGCAACTTACCTTAATACGCCGCGTGGACCCCTTCAATTCATTATAAATAGAACTACAAAAGCGATACGTTGTGAAAACAAGCCAGTGAGATTAATGATTTTTCAGATGATTGCCAAATTGTTCTAATCAGTGTAGTATTGGAATGTCTTATAGTAGGCAGTTTCAGAGGTGCAACACATTTCTGTTTTAACACCTAACCTAATCTCAGCATTTAATTTTACATTTGTAATTTTCTAATAATGTTTGGAAAACATGTAATGGATTACTAAGAAAATAATCCAAGCATTGGCTTAATTAGCGCCAATCAAAACTACAGATACATGGTTCTTCGGCAATGAAACCAAGCATAATAACAATAAATATAATAGTAAACCATATTATGGCAAAGTAAAACAGTGGATTAACTAAATTAACTAATGTAACTAATTAAAGGATACTAATTCAATTAAGTTCGCACTTGAAAATCATCCAATGAGCGCTTAGCATTCTGTGCTGTGTGCGTGACATGGTACCTTGTTACATGGTACCTTGTTTAACTTACTCCGATCACAGATAATGAGATTATAAAATCTTATTAATTTCGAAACTCAAATACATCAAATCCATAACTATACGCATCTTGTCCTCTATATTTTATACATTCCCTTTATCTAGCCTACTGGTACTGACCTGGAAGCAGGCCTCTTAATTCTGGGGAGTTAAATAGCTTTATTACATCTGTTTCACACTATAATGTAGAGCAGGGCGATAGGGCCAAAAAATTATATAACAACATAAAACTGTTTTTTTTCCCCGATACGATATGAATGACGACATATTTAAATATATACAGTAGCACCTGCAGTGACTACCACATAGAATTGTATAATATAATTTGCTGTATGAACAAATAATAAAAATAAATATTATTTGAAGGGTTACAAAATATATCTTAAAGCCTTAATCATCAGTCCACAGTAAGACACATTTTCTATAAATGGAGAAAGATCAGCGCTTTTGCTACTCTCCCTATGAGTGGCTATCCTGCAAAGATGACTGCATGAGCTATGATACGTATAACACTAAACAAAATGGAGTTGACACCACGTAGGAAACCACTGCTGTCCAAAAAAACATTTTTGAAGACTGAAAAGAGCACCTGGGTGTTCCACAGCACTACCAGCAAAATATTCTCTAAACAGACGAAACCAAAGTAGATTTGTTTGGAAGGAACATACACCCCTGTGTGCAAAAAAAACACCAACACAAAAACCTCAATCCAACCTTAAAATATGTTTGAGGGGGCATTATGTTTTGGGGCTGTTTTACTGCCTCAAGGCCTGGACACCTTGCGATCATCAAAAGATAAATTAATTCCTAAGTTTATCAAGACATTTTGCAAGGCCATCTGTCAGTTGAAGCTCAATAGATGTTGGGGGATGCCACACATACTCACATGCTTTTTCTGGCCACTTTAGTAGCTCACAATGCAAATTAAGGTGATTTGACAAATTTGCATCTATTTTGTGCACAACATAATCATTTCTGGTGAATAGTTGTTGTGAAACACTACTGTTCCAATATCTCTGCAGAAAAATAGAGGGCCCAAATGGAAAAAGGCTCTATCACACCTACCATAAAGTCCATTTCTGATGATACAGTTTCTGAGTTGTGTATGGTGTGAATATTAAAAAAGTTAAAACTTTTGCTTTGCCCCTCTCCCTATGGTTGGACCTACCTTTCGCCACAATTAGAATGCCACCACTCTGTAGCAGGTCCCCTGTGAAGTTCCCCTCGATCCCCTGAGCTTTGGCCTTGAGTGCAGTAGAGGAAACAACATGTAAAACAACTTTGCAGACAGGCTATAAAAGTATATAACTTGTCACCTGAACTTTGCCCCCCCGCCCCCACTTATGCACCCTCCATTAAACAGCAATGTTCTTGGTCAAAGTGAAGTCTAAAGCATTACCTTTGTTGCAACCTCTCGTACTTTCTTCCCCAGCGCTGCAGGAACAAGACTTAGGGCTGTGTACCTGTATACATGTAAGATTATAATAAGTAGGTTCTATGCTAGCAGTATTTAATTATTTTCTCTAAATGTTTTAGTACACACGGATGTCCTCACTTACCTTTTGAAGCCAAGATCCCTGTAACATTGTTTCTTCTCATCAATGTACAGATCTGTCACAGAAGACAATAGGAGAATTATGATATGAGCGACAAGTTCTCAAAACTCACATGGATAGAAAGGCAGGACATTTCAAAGTTGCTGTGGGATTGATCCACCCTGAGGAAATCTTGCGTTTTGCATAAGGATGACAAAGCATCTACAGTATAGATTCTAAATGTCAGTTAATGCTATACACAAATAAATAATGGTAATAATTACATATTTATATCTTTTTGGATAACTGTCTGTCCCTATTATCTAAAATCACATCTTTCTGTGCACAGTACCAATGGTTCTTCTAACCTCCTTTGAAGAATCCCCCCTCACTGAACTCGTTTATGCCCGTCTCCTCTGGTCCGATGCCCACTAAAGCAATACCGTTGGCCTTCAGATCTGGCTCTAGTTTACTGATCTCTGCTGCTGTCCAGCGGCACACCTGGCAGCCAAACCTTCGTAGGAAGAACAGGACCACAGGCTGCTCACGCCATAGAGTCTGGAGCTCCACACCCTGCAGCCAAAGACAGATAAACATGATGACATATAGAAAGGGTTGACTAAATACTATTCACTGCCTTTTTAGACCTCGCACAACTTGAAATACTAGAGAAACTGTATCCACTACAGTAAGCCACTCTAAGTTGCTTACCTGCAATATGTAATTTTGTTGAACACTAAATTATGAAATTATAATGTTATAAAATATTTCAAAAATCTAAGTAAAATTCGGCCCGCCAGGACAAATGAATGGAAAGATACATATAGTGTATAGGCTAAGTAAAATTAGTAAAGCATGCACAGATGTTTTAATACATACCTCACCAGAAACACTTTTTAACATGTTAAGTCCAATTTTCTTTAACTCAATGCCTGCCATATCTAGAAAATATATTGCACTCACTGAAGACAGCACGTAGTAAAACTGAATTTAATAAACAGTCGCATAACATGCCTAGCTTCGATTGTACAACAACCACGCCTTTTCCTACTGTCTGTTACCCAATCACAAACAAGCCTCACTCAGCACGTGGGGCTGGTTTGATAACGTAATGGGTGCGTTCCTTTGGTCGAACTCTGCGTGCATCTACCAATAGAACTTCATTCAGTTCTGTCCAAGGCATAGACAGTATATAAAATGGACCGGGCGTCGCCATTGACTTCGACGGAGACCAAAGCTGTAGCTGTTTCTCAAAGTCAAGGAAGGATCCTTTTTTTCTTTCTTTTTTATTAATTCAAGAATTTATTACAGTAATACATACACGTTTCTCTTAGAAATTTAGAACATATCCAAAAATGTATGTATTAATCAAATAAAATCATTTTTGCTCAATCAAAAATGGAAAGAATAAAAAAAGAAACAAAAATAATAATAATAATAATAACAATGATCATGGTACATGAAAGATCTCATCGTATTTCTTGAAAAAAGAGGTACATTTTCAATTATTAATTATTCTTAGTGATTTGATTAAGTAATTGGCTTCACATTAGAAATCAATAAAAGTAGGAATTTTTTAAGCAACCTTTGTTTGTGAAAGTAAAACTTTGCCACAAGGATACAGATGTTAACAGTACATTCTAAAGATTTGTTTGGGTTTTCGAAAAAACAAATGACATCTTTGAAGCATAGCTTATCGTTCATATTAACTTTAGAAAAACAATAAGAGCTTAAGTCATTCCAGAAAGTTGATGAAACATTACAGGAAAAAAACAAATGACAAATGTCTTCAGTTTTCATATTACAGACGGTGGATACATCAGCTAAATCACAGTATTTTGATAAAGATGCATTACAAGGTTATATCATGTGCAGAATTTTAAAGTGCACTTCTTTCATTTTATTGGGTATTCAATATTTAAATGGTAGTAGCCATGTTCTCCAATTAATGTTATCTATTGTAGAACTCCAAAAAGATTTTCCTTTTGGAGTGACTAAGTTTCTTGATTGATAGAGTTGACGAATAAATGTATTATTACACTCTTTACCTAAAAGCGAAACACTACCCAAAAGGGGAACATTTTTTAGAACAGGACTCATGGGTAAGGAAAGCTTTCATTAAACATAATAAACCATTTGAAATAGCCTTTATAAAAGAGTTAAATTCTTTAAATGATACCGGAAATTGGTAGATATTCATAAAATTCTCATAAGATAACAGATCACCATTAGAATTGAATAGATCAGCAACTAAAATAATGTTTTTATTAAACCATTTATCAAAAAAGATTGATCTATTATTATTATTATCTAATATTAATCAATTATTCCACAGGATGGTTTTGTGTAGTGAAAAGTTGTGGTTGTAAACCAATTTCCAGCCTGTAGATGGAATCTAGTCAAATTAATGGGTAATTTACCAGTGGAATAATTTTATTTCACCAAGAAAGAAAGGCCTCCTACCTTTTTAAATATGTTATTAGGGATAAAATACCACATAAAGTCTGACCCAAGTAAGCATCTCTTCAACCAATTAATTTTGAACATGTTGTTAGTATCGTCAAAGTTCAGGACTTCAAGACCCCCCCCACTTTTTTTATTTGCTAAAATACACTCACCTAAAGGATTATTAGGAACACCCTTTCAATTTCTCCTTAATGTAATGATCTACACAACCAATCACATGGCAAATGCTTCAATGCATTTAGGGGTGTGGTCCTGGTCAAGACAATCTCCTGAACTCCAAACTGAATGTCAGATTGGGAAAGAAAGTTGATTTAAGCTATTTTCAGCAAACAAAGAATGGTGTGAAAAGGGCAAAACATCCAGTATGCGGCAGTCCTGTGGGCGAAAATGCCTTGTTGATGCTAGAGGTCAGAGGAGAATGGGCCGACTGCTTCAAGCTGATAGAAGGGCAACTTTAACTGAAATAACCACTCGTTACAACCAAGGTATGCAGCAAAGCATTTGTGAAGCCACAACGTGCACAACCTTGAGGCAGATGGGCTTCAACAGCAGAAGACCCCACCGGGTAACACTCATCTCCACTACAAATAGGACAAAGAGGCTACAATTTCCAAGAGCACACAAAAATTGGACAGTTAAAGACTGGAAAAATGTTGCCTGGTCTGATGAGTCTCGATTTCTGTTGAGACATTCAGATGGTAGAGTCAGAATTTGGCGTCAACAGAATGAGAACATGGATCCATCATACCTTGTTACCACTGTGCCGGCTAGTGGTGGTGGTGTTATGGTTTGAGGGATGTTTTCTTGGCACACTTTAGGCCCCTTAGTGACAATTGGGCATCATTTAAATGCCACGGCCTACCTGATCATTGTTTCTGACCATGTCCATCCCTTTATGGCCACCATGTACCCATCCGCTGACGGCTATTTCTAGCAGGATAATGCACCATGTCACAAAGCTCGAATCATTTCAAATTGGTTTCTTGAACATGACAATGAGTTCACTGTACTAAAATTGCCCCCACAGTCACCAGATCTCAACCCAATAGTATATTTGTGATGTGGTGGAACGGGAGCTTCGTGCCCTGGATGTGCATCCCACAAATCTCCATCAACTGCAAGATGCTATCCTATCAATATGGGCCAACATTTCTAAAGAATGCTTTCAGCACCTTGTTGAATCAATGCCACATAGAATTAAGGCAGTTCTGAAGCCAAAAGGGGGTAAAACACAGTATTAGTATGATGTTCCTAATAATCCTTTAGGTGAGTGTATATTTCTTCAATATATGAGTTTTATTATTCCAAATAAAATCAAGAAAAATCTTATCAATATTTTTGAAAGTGTGATTATCTATAGCTAAAGACAGGGAAATGTACACACATCTGGATAATCCCTATGCTTTGGATAGAAAGACTCTGCATAAAATTCACAGATCTCTTTGTAGTCAAATATTGAAAATAAGTTTTGTTGTGGATAGTGGTGGAGAAAAATTCAGCAACTGTTTACTAATGATATTTTTCATTATATAAATCCCCAAATATTTCACTTAATTTTTAATTGGTTTATTTTCAATTTCATTTTAGACGTTGTCAAATAAACCGATTATTTCACATTTGGATAAATTAAGTTTGAGTCCAGATGCATTAGAGAAAGCATTAACTGAATTTAAAACTGGAGAAACTTGCTCTGTATCTTTTAAGAATAAAGTCATATCATCTGCTAGTTCTGAGATTTGAATCTCCCTGTTAAAGACACTAAGACCAACAAAGTTATCACTGTGCAAAATATCAATAGGTAATGTTTCTAAAACCAATAAAAATAAAAATGGACTTAAGCCCTGTCTAATTCCGCGAATAATAGGAAACCTTGATGATGTATGTGAATTTAAACTTATACAACTATCTGTAACGTTCCGCTTCCCTGGAAACTACAACTTCCCCTTCCTATATTGCTCAGAATTACAATTCCCATTCCCCAGTTCATCTTCCCTGTGAACTACAGCTTCCCTGGTCTTGCCTCCTCAGAACTACGTTTCCCATAACCCGGACTCAATCAACCAAATTCCATTCACCTGCTCTCACCCAGTCCTATATATGACACACACACACCATTGCCTCTTCGCGAGGTATTGTGAGTATTATTTTCTCCATTCTGAGCATTCCATTGTTATATTGTTATTCCGGTTTGACCTTTGCTTTGTATTGTCGATTATTCTGCCTTGGATTTCCTTCTGTGCCTTAGCCTGCATTCTTGTGTTGTTGTTCTGGCCTGACCCCTGCATCGTTTGGTTGTGTGTTCTGCCTTGGATTAAGATTCTGTGCCGTTGCCATTTATTTATCCTGTTTAGAATAAACAGTGTTCTTTTTATCTTTGGTGTTCATTACAGAATACCTCGCCATGTACAAAATATGGCTGGGAGTGAGCTGTTTTACGGTGGCTGGGCCCAGGAGGATCCTCTATGGGACCTCTACGAAGCCTCCTATGAGGACTTTTTAGTCAGGGAGGCTATGGATGGGGACTACATCCTTCCCCGTCGTGTCTTTGAGACACCTGCCCCTTTTGAAGCTCCAAAGAGGGCACCCAGTCCCTGTTCCAAGATGGCTACCAGCCCCAGTTCCAGGAAGGCTACCAGCCCCAGTCCGAAGAGTGCTGCTACCAGCCCCAGTCCGCAGAGTGCTGCTACCAGCCCCAGTTCAAAGAGTGCTGCTACCTGCCCCGGTTACAAGAAGGCTAACAGCCCCAGTTCCAAGATGGCCGCCTGCCTGTTTCCCACTATGGCTGCCTACTCGTTTCCCTGGCGGGCCGCCTGTCCGAGCCATATATATGAAGAGAGTGATGACGAGGAGATGCCAAACCTTATAAGTGGGTCAGCGTCGTCTGACGAGGAGGAAAAGGAAACCCCTTCTGTAGGGGTTTGGCGCGCTTCCGCTCCATGGCCACAAGAGGCCGCTGTTATCGCTCAAGTTCCCCGGCCACAAGAGGTCGCTCACGTTCCCCGGCCACAAGAGGTCGCTCACGTTCCCCGGCCACAAGAGGT
>JACXGM010007855.1:7254-30126 GCA_016801145.1 Umbra pygmaea | reverse complement strand
CAGATGTATGGGAGTCAGATGTATGGGAGTCAGATGTATGGGAGTCAGATGTATGGGAGTCAGATGTATGGGAGTCAGATGTATGGGAGTCAGATGTATGGGAGTCAGATGTATGGGAGTCAGATGTATGGGAGTCAGATGTATGGGAGTCAGATGTATGGGAGTCAGATGGCTCTGTGGTTAAGGAGTCACACTTGTAGGCATAACGACTCTTAACAAATGCCATTGTGTACTTGGGCAAGGCACCCAACCCTAAGTTGCTCCAGGAGGATGTCCCTGTTGTAATTGTAAGTTGTTCTGGATAAGAGTGTCCGCTAAAATGTAAAAATGTCCTAAAAAAAGTATACCATTTATACTGAACAGGTTCACATAAATATCACTTTCCCTACAGATTTGTGATTTTGCATTTTTGATTTGTGTTTATTTATGAACACTGTCTTAACTTGAATATGATGTGTGATTAAATGTCTATACAGCTGACTGGAGCTCTGGTGCTTGCCTCTATATATTTCAGTGCCCTCCTCTGGCCTGCCAGCAGATGGCAGAGTTCTCTGTATAAATTGCTTAATGTAAAAATGTGAAGACAGCCCAGAGCTTAACAGTCACATACTATTACCCACACTAGCACGTGTCATTACATTCTGAGTGGGTGTAACCCTAAAACATTGTAAATGTAATGCTCTCTCCTTTCAAGCATGATTCAATTTGTATAGGTACATAGTGTCTATGCTAGAAACTGTGCACAATGGGAACTGTTGTAGCCAGTAGTATTATAGTGGTCTCTGAAAACAGAAAAATATATAAGCCGGTCAGTTAGATCATATTACAGTTCAGACACAAGACCTTTTCCTGGAAGATAGAAACCGGAAAGGTAACAAATTACTTCTAAATGTTAGTGAATTGTTGGTTCATCACATTTGTAACAATTTACTGACCGATTAGTCTACTGCTGCATTTGAATGCGTTTGCCATGGACTGATGCACTTGCATCTTAAATATTTTAACTGAGGACCGATGTATTTCAGTGAATCATTACATTTCTACTATTTACTGTCACGGTCCTCTGTTCCATGTTTTCTGTCTCTCATGGACATTGTGTCATTCCCATTATCTGATTTGAATTGTCTTTATCACACACACCAGGTTCCCCATGGCTATTGTATTTAACTCCCTCTGTTTCCCCAGTTCCCTGTTCAGTCAATGTTTGATGTCAGTTTGATTCCACTCTTCCTGGTTGATGTATGTGTCCTGGTATAAGTGTCCTGGTATAAGTGTCCTGGTATAAGTGTCCTGTGATAAGTGTCCTGTGATAAGTGTCCTGTGATAAGTCTCCTGTGATAAGTCTCCTGTGATAAGTCTCCTGGGATAAGTCTCCTGGGATAAGTCTCCTGGGATAAGTCTCCTGGTATAAGTGTCCTGTGATAAGTCTCCTGTGATAAGTGTCCTGTGATAAGTCTCCTGTGATAAGTCTCCTGTGATAAGTCTCCTGTGATAAGTCTCCTGGTATAAGTCTCCTGGGATAAGTCTCCTGGTATAAGTGTCCTGTGATAAGTCTCCTGTGATAAGTCTCCTGTGATAAGTCTCCTGTGATAAGTCTCCTGTGATAAGTCTCCTGTGATACCCCTGGGTGTTTCTGTACGTGTTACTGCAGTTCTGCTGTGTTTTAGCTGTGCACTATTGTGCAACTTTGCTTTGTGTGCTGTTACCTGATGTTCATTCCTTGTGCATTGCTGTGAATATACTGTATTCCAAATTGTTATGAAAATAGGTATAATGTTCCCTTATACTGTATATGACTAAGTTTTGTTATGATGTTATCAATGCCCTGCCAGATAAATACATTCTCTATCCAAGTAATTGCTCTATTGTTTGTTTTCTATAAACATTGTTGGTATGTGATTGATTTATAAGGCTAATTAAATACGTTAGACCAATTACTTCTAGAATTGGTGAATGTTTCACACTTTATTGTTGAAAGATTTTGTCTGTATATTTAACTTACATGAATGCTAGAGTAACCATGCTAGTGTTTATTATAGTTGACGGCGTCTGTATGTATGATACATACTGTATACTTGTAAATTACAATTCTTGAATCGATGCATTAGGTACGTATGTTATTTTTGTACAACATAGAACTTATATTCATTGTATTTATTCTATATTTCTGTAGTTTTACCCTATCCTATTAATCATTAAAGATGTTTTCCAGACCATCTTCGATTATTTAAGGAGTGAGATCAAGCAGACTGTTAAACTGTACAAAGGGTTATAGCTAGAACAGAACACTGTGTTTTCCAGTTTTTGTTTTGGCTTCACCTGAGTTTCAGTTCTGTACTTGCTTTCATTTATTATTAAATACATTGAATACACACCCGTCTCCTGCCTGTATCCATGACATTTACCACATTTGCATGAAAATCTGTTGACAGTAGGATCCTTTTTCCAGCACAAACTTTTTCCCATTCACTGTTAATTGAAACATTTTTGAATGTTCTTTTTCCTAAGTTGTGTTTGTGTGACATAGTTTCTCTTTAATGAATGCTCTGGATAAGAGCGTCTGCTAAATGTCTAAAATGTAAATGTCCCGCCCACCATGATAGCTTGTCCACTCACTTGTTCTGCGGTCTTGGCCTGGGCCCCCAGAGACATGTACGTGCCCTCTAGCACTGAGCTGACGATGGTCAGGCCTTTACCTGCCTTCAGCTGGGTGGTTAAGGACAGCAGACGAGGGTGTTTAACCCCCAGGTCTGAATCCAGCTTCAGTAAAACAAGCAGCTGAGGTCTGGGAGAAATGTACAGTCAGGGAATAGACAGTTTACTCTCATACAGTACTGTACCGTTAAAAAGCAAACAGCAGACATACAGTACTGTACAGTCAGGGAACAGACACATAGGTGTTATATGGTACTGTCACAAATCAGACTGACAGTAGACCTACTGTAATGTGCAGTCAGGGAACAGAGAGACAGCAGGCCCTCAATGAGGTTATTAGATACACCAGCATCTGTATGCATGCTAATCAACATTGTTACTCCCCCACACAAATGCAAAATGTCCAACACCCTCTCCGATTTTAGACCAGCACACACACCCAATAAAAATGGACCTGCCCTTTAATATGAATGGCTTATGACTGTATGACTGGCAGTTAAGAGTGTTGTCTTTAATTACTACACTTTTGCTTTCATCCCAATAGCCATTGCAAGCTCACAATATACTGCTTTAAGCCTCTCACCTCCAATTCTTAGTGTGTGGTGGCGCCTCCTCCAGGCGGATCAGAGCGTAGCGTGCAGCGTTCAGGGACAGACCTCGGATGCCATCCCCCCACTCCTTCTCTGCCCTGGGACACAACAGACAGGTGTTAAAGACAGACAGGGTACTCAAAGCATAACTCCAGAACATCATTTGACGTTCTGCATAGTTAATTGAGCCCAACCCTGCAGTACAATGTTACGAAGCCATCAGGGAGACTGACGCACCCTCTGTACTCTATGTATTTGTAGATGCAGCCCGCGATGCACATGGCGACCAGGGCGTAGTACCAGGAACAGATAAACATCAGGGACAGACACAGACTCATCCCAAGGAACGACAGAGTCCTGTAGGAACCAAAGAACCACATGGGTTGGCATTAAGACAGTGTTTCTCAAATGTCATCTTGGCCAAATACAAGTTGTTCCAGTAAAACTCTAATAAACTGGATTTAACAAATCAGGGTGATTGATGATATATGTTGATTGGGATGTAAAACCCACCAATGGTAGAACCTAAACCTAGGCCTCCAGTTGGGGGTGCCCAGCAGGGTCTGGACAGCACAAGCCAGGTTGACAAACAGGTAGCACATCAGGAAAAACCTGCAACCCAACCCAAGGACACAAGACAAAGAGTAGTGGTTTATTTTAAATCCAGCAGCTTTTGTGTACAATGGTCTGAATAAAGAGGAAAACAGCATGCCAACGTTCAGCTCACTTATTGAGGGAAACAAAATAAAAAGTGAAGGATATAGAAAAGCCCTGTGAACTCTCACATCGACAGAATGGGAGCGACAGCATCCAGCGATGCAATCAGAATTCCAATCTCACAGATCCCCACAGTCAAGAGCAGAGCCCAGGTCGGTTCGCCGTTGGATTTACCATGACCAAACACCTGGAGGTGGAGAGAGTCTGTTGATGAGTGCACTGATACAATGACCTGGGCCTATCAGAGCCTCTAAGACTGTCTGACCTGGGCCTATCAGAGCCTCTAAGACTGTCTGACCTGCAGGAAGGGGACAATCCTGTCATGTGCTATGGCCTGTAGCAGACGAGGTGCGCCGGTCAGACTCTGCAAGCCTGCCCCGCAGCAGGAGAAGAAGGAACCAATCACGATCACCCATTGAGACGGCCATGCCAGAGTTCCAATCACCAAGTTTTTCTTAACCGAGTCTCCAAACCTAAAGCAGACACAAGCCCAGTTGAAAGTTACATACACAGCTATATTGGGCAGAACTACGTCAAAAAGATTGCAAATTGAAAGCGATGAGTCCGAGCACATTAACCTCGTACTCAGCACATATGAGCCTGGAACATTTTCCTCTCTATGTTGGCATTAAGGTAGGGACTTGAAACTTTTTTGTCATTTAAATTTCCCCGATAATATCCCTGTGGCTGTGTCTAAATCCAACAGGTCATACAGGGGAGGGTGTAGTTGGAGATTAATAGTTTAGTTTAACGATTGATTGGCGCCACCAACTTAAGGGCACATTTATAGCGAAAGTTTACCACACCCTCAACAAATTGGGTGGAGGTGAACCTAACAGCCTTTACATTTATGCTCATGAATTTACATACCCCTGGCAGAAGTTTTTAAATATTGGCCATTTTCAGAAAATATGACCAATCATATAGACATTTTGATGAAAGTGGGATAGATGGATGGGTTGACAGAAAAAGGCCATTACTGCACCACAAAACAGCTTACTTACAATATGCCAAACAGCCCCTAGACAAGCCTCAAAACTGCTGAAAACATTAGTCATTGGAGCGATAAGACCAAAATTATACTTGATGGACACAACCATAAAAACTGTTTGGAGAGGAGTCAACAAGGCCTATGACGAAAGGTACACCATCCCTACTGTGAGGCATGGAGGTGGATCTCTGATGTTGTGGGGGTATGTGAGCTCCAGCTCAAAAAAATGTATGAAAAGGCGAATGCAACATGTTTGTCAGAAATTATTTGCACTCATCAGCCCGAAAGCTTTGACTTGTGTCAAGTCCAAGTCGTCCCTTCAGTGGCTACAGCCGAAAAAAGTGAAGGTTCTGAAGTGGCACAGTCTCCTGACTTCAATACCATTGGAGCCACTTTGGGGAGATCTGAAATGTGCAGTTCATACAAGACCACCCTTGAATCTATGGGAACTGGAAGCTTTTGCCAAGAAGAATGTGCAGCCTTACTACCTGAAAAAATAACAGACCTCATCCACAACTATCACAACAGATTGCAAGCTGTTATTGATGCTAAAGGGGGAATTACACAGTGATAAGAACTAAGTGTATGCAAACTTGATTGAGGACCGTCTCATTATTTTCTTAATCTGTATGTTTTTATGTAATGATTGCATTTCAGTGGTGGGCTCGTAATTCCTAATCTTCTATATTACTATTGGGCCGCCAAACTTCAGAAACCGTTATTCTGGATGCACTCCCCAGACACATCTTTGTGCCTGCTAGAAGGTTTTCCTGCTCCTCCCCTTCTCTCCCTGCCTTATTATGCTCCGCTCTCCCAATATCTCCCTCTCGTTACACAGGCAACCCTGTAGTACTATCCACACTCAAATTTTGGTACCAGTTTCAGCGCCATTATAAATTCTCCTCTACATCCATTTTGGCCCCTATTAATAACAACCACATATTTACCTCATCTGTGGTTGACAGAACTTTCACTCTCTGCAAAGAATGGCATTAAAACTTTCAATGATCTTTATGAAAATTCAATTTTTTCTAGTTTTCCCAACTTGACTGTTAAACACGTTTTGCCCCATCAAGTTTTTTTTATATCTGCAGATGACATTTTGTCTCCTTTGAATTTGTTGGCTTCCCTTTACTACACCCCACCCAGCCCTGGAATGAGCTATTAATTTTTTTACCTCAATAGAAATCGGTGATTTCACAACTATATTCTTGGATTACGTCTTGTGATAAACGCTCCACTAATATACTACATAAAACTGCTTGAGAGCAGGAAATGGGTCTTGAATTTATGTTGGCAGGAATGAAAATAAAAAAATGTACTTATATATTGCAGGACACAGTCTCCATACTGTTCTTCTTTTCTGTTAAAATCTTTATGAATAAAAAATGTTTGCATTTTCTGTGATGCTTTATAGTTGCCTTGTATACTTCCCAGTGAGCACTGATGGACCACAAACTTCCATGGACACCCATTTTTGGAACTGCCCAGCCTCAATTGGCCATGAAAAAGATGTTGGTGATTGGTACATATTTGGACTGTCCTGGACAACCTTGATTTGGCCTCAAAATAGACGTCTTTAATTAGTTCAGATTTGGTCCATCTGGCCCGGCCTTGATCTGGCCCAAATTACAAACGTCCATGTTTGGTCCATATTTAGTCAATCTGGACCAGCCTTGATCCAGCCCAAAATGTAGACGTCCATGTTTGGTCCATATTTAGTCAATCTGGACCAGCCTTGATCCAGCCCAAAATGTAGACGTCCATGTTTGGTCTATATTTAGTCTGTCCGGACCAGTTCTGATCTGGCCCAAAATGTAGACGTCCATGTTTGGTCCATATTTAGTCTGTCCGGACCAGTTCTGCTCTGGCCCAAAATACAAACATCCATGTTTGGCCCATATTTAGTCAATCTGGACCAGCCTTGATCCAGCCCAAAATGTAGACGTCCATGTTTGGTCCAAATTTAGTCTGTCCGGACCAGTTCTGATCTGGCCCAAAATACAGACATCCAAGATTGGTCCATATTTAACAGCCCTGATCTGTCCCAATTTTTAGATATCTATAGTTGGTCCCCATTTAGTCTGTCTGGACCATTCTTGATCCGGCCCAAAATACAGACATCCAAGATTGGTCCATATTTAGTCTGTTCAGACCAGCCCGGATCTGGCCCTAACTCTAGACATCCAAAATTTGGTCCATATTTATTCTGTCCGGACCAGCCTTTAACCGGACCAAAATATAGATGTCCATCCATACACAGACTTTGCCCCGCCTGGTGGCTAATACGTGTAATTGCATTGTTTCAAGAATGAGTGGATTAATTATGTCTGGCATGACCAGATGTTATAAAAATTTTATAAACCACAAAACAACTGTATTACATCTACAGTATATAGAGTAATATTATGAGTGCAATGAAGGCTTTTGCATCAGAGTCACTTAGCAGAAAAACAGCTACTCTTCTTTTTAAATGATAACCGTTGAACAATACTTACTTGTCTCTTAAAACAACACCCTCAATACAAGCCCCGAATAGGACCACACATGTCATATCTGAGAGTTGTGGTTAAGATACACACAGTGCTGTTAAAGTTAACATAGGCAACACCTCTGCTACATGGCCACCTACATGTATTACCGAATAATCTACACTTGCAGAACCTCCTCCTCATCATCATAATCATCATCATCACCACAATCATCATTATCATCATCATCATAACTATCATCATCACCACATTCATCATTATCATCATCATTATCATCATCCTAATCATCATCACCACCACAATCATCATTATAATCATCATAACTATCATCATCACCACATTCATCATTATCATCATCATAATCATCATCATCACCACAATCATCATTATCATCATCATCATCACCACATTCATCATTATCATCATCATTATCATCATCCTAATCATCATCATCACCACAATCATCATTATAATCATCATAACTATCATCATCACCACATTCATCATTATAATCATCATAACTATCATCACCACCACAATCATCATTATAATCATCATAACTATCATCATCACCACATTCATCATTATCATCATCATAATCATCATCATCACCACATTCATCATTATCATCATCATAATCATCATCATCACCACAATCATCATTATAATCATCATAACTATCATCACCACCACAATCATCATTATAATCATCATAAATATCATCATCCCCACAACCAGCATTATCATCATCATTATCATCACCAGTTCTGGTTTCTGTAAGGATACACAGGAAAGAGGTGGTTGCTATGGCCAGGATGGTGCCAGTGGGAATAGACCTCTGGGCATCTCTGAGGTCTCCAGAACGGTTGGAGCCTGCCATGATCCCTGGGATGGGAGACACACAGAGAGGTTGATACTTGGGAATTCTCCAGCAGAGGCATACAGTGAGGTGGAAACAGTAACCCAATAAAGAATATGTATATGTTTCAAAGCATACATTAGGGTAACACTGCTAAAATCTACAGTGTGGGTGACTGTCAATCATTAGCAATATATTTGTTACAATATGTTATCTATTAGGCCAATTTGCTGTAATACTGGATAGTAAGATGACTATGGTATTGTGATATCTACGGTGTCAATATAATGTAATACTGGACAGTATGATATCTATTATAGTGTGATATCTACGGTGTCAATATGATGTAATACTGGACAGCATGAAGTCTATGGTAGTGTGATATCTATGGTGTCGATATGATGTAATACTGGACAGTATGATGTATATGGTAGTGTGATATCTATGGTGTCAACATGATCTAATACTGGACAGTATGATGTCTATGGTAGTGTGATATCTACGGTGTCAATATGATGTAATACTGGACAGTATGATGTCTATGGTAGTGTGATATCTACGGTGTCAATATGATGTAATACTGGACAGTATGATGTCTATAGTAGTGTGATATCTACGGTGTCAATATGATGTAATACTTAACTGTATGATGTCTATGGTAATGTGATATCTACGGTGTCAGTATTATGTAATACTGGACAGTATGATGTCTATGGTAATGTGATATCTACGGTGTCAATATTATGTAATACTGGACAGTATGATATCTATGGTAGTGTGATATCTACGGTGTCAATATTATGTAATACTGGTTAGTATGATGTCTATGGTAGTGTGATATCTACGGTGTCAATATGATGTAATACTGGACAGTATGATGTCCATGGTAGTGTGATATCTACGATGTCAATATGATGTAATACTGGACAGTATGATGTCTATGGTCATGTAATGTCTATGCGGTCAATATGATTTAATACTGGACAGTTTGATGTCTAAGGTAACGTGATGTCTACGGTGTCAATATGATGTAATAATGCCTCTACATGCCTGTGACAGAGGGGAAATAGATTCCCACTATCATTGTAAAGAAGGTGGAAATGTCGTTGGAGACATAAGGCAGATTGAAATCAATTTTGTTGTCTTGAACAGGAATGGACGGCTGGCTTTTCTTCTCCACCAACATCCCACTCGGTCCGTAGTCAGACCACAAATTGTCTGGGGAGTAAAAAAGCAGTTACCCTTTACGGCACATAGCAAGCTGTACTATTCAAAATCTGACTTATTCAGCCATTTAAATAAATTCAAATGCCATATATACAATGTATAAATAACTCTAAAAAAATATATATTCTGCTTTAATGATTTCTATATTTAACTTGGTGAGGTCTACGCCAAGTCTTTCAGTAGTCAATATTAAATACTAGTAGTTTTGATAATTTTCTATCAGGTGGGACTGTACTGTATGCAGTGTGTCAGCGGTGAATAGATAGCAGAACTGATACTGTCCTTGTGGAAGCGTCTGTTCATGTTTAAGTAGTCAGTAGTAAATTGGCAGCAGGTCTCATAATTACGTTTGACTGGGTGTGACTATACCTAGCATGTCAGTGGTAGTATTTCATATTATAATTGCACTGTGTGTCAGTAGTTTTAAAGATATGGACCCTTGTTCCTCATGAAGGCATTCTCTAGACAGTGGGAACTGACCTTTGATGACCCCACTCAACAGGCCTGGGATACCCTGTAGCTCCGTTACATTGTTAAGCTTAAAGTATTCATCACAGGTGGAGCTCACGTTGGTTGAGTTACAGAACAACTCCGACAGCTCTGCCTTTATACACTTAAAGTTTTGACTCTGCAAGGAACGGTTCCCCAAGAGACATATTCTGTGAAAATACAATATTCATAGTATATAATCAGAAAGGCAAAATAGGTACACATTCAAATTACAAATATATCTCATGTACATGAACAATAACTAACTCGCCAGCAGCATAGAGCCCTGTATTGCCCTGCTGGTTTGCTTCTAAAGCTAAGCGGGGTTGGGCCTCATTAATCCCTTGATGGGAGACCAGTGCTTGGAAGTGTTGTTGGAGGGCCAGTAGGGGACACTCTTCCCTCTGGTTTAAAGATAATTCCCAATGCACCAGGGCAGTGATGGGGACATTTGCCCTGCGTAGGGTGTCATCTTTTGGAGGGGATGTTAAATGGGGGTCCCGACTCTCTGTAGTCACTAAAGATCCCATGGCACTATTACTAAGAGTAGGGTGTTAAACCCAGTGTCCTTGACACATTTCAGGGGTGCAGATGGCTCAGTGGCTTATGTAGGTAGACTTCGGAAGGTTGCCAGTTCGATTTGTGTCCTTGGGCAAGGCACTTTACCCTAATTGCTCCCAGGCCATTGCTGTTCTCAGGCAAGTTGCCTGGTAAAATAAAGGTAAAACTAAACTAGATTGCTATTCCATTTCACTTCAGTATAGCCTTTGAACCAAGTCATAGCTACCAATATACTAATTGGAAAGAACCAAAGGTTAGTGGCAGGGTGTGTCCAAACCTACTTTTTAATGCTGAAATTACAGGTGGATTTGAACGTAAAGACAACTTTAGTTTACATGTACCGAGCTACCACAACATAAATAACACCTATGCAGCCACTTTACTGTTACTACAGTTATTATCTAAACAGTTATTACAGTGTTAGCGACATAGTCATTACGGCAATATAATGTAAAGTGTTACCAGCTATCTTCCCTCCTAGCTTGTGAAATCTCTGCAAGTGTACGTTGTGTGTCATCCTTGTAGAGATCGAAGAGTTCAACAACATTAACTGACATCGATGTGTGATCGAAAAGGCTGACGGAGACATACGACTCTTAGCTAACAAACACAGAGACTAGCATTTCCTGTGTCTATAGAGTATGTGCAACTCACGGAAAATCTGGTGGTTCTATGATGGTCTTGATGACGCCGGCGTAGATGGCCATGATGGAGAGAACCACACAGGACAGGAAGACCAGGGACAGCTTGTTGACATATTTGACCCCCACGAACACCACCAGAGCCATGAGGGCCAGGCAGCAGGTCCCGTACACACGCATATTATTCAGCAGAACCTCAGACTTATCCTCCTTATTCTGTGTTACAAAAACTGCAGCGTTCGGAACGATGTACGTCTGAAAAATGATCAGGAGTCAGCTAAGAGAGAAGCTTTGAGATGGCATACGACATGACAAGGAAACACTCTTAACCCTAGAAATAGTCCAAATTTCTATAACCAAGCTTTTGAAATCATTATAACCAGTTGTTTCATCCTTACCAATAGGATTTCAATTGTTCCTAAGATGTACATGGAGCCAGCGAATGTGGTGCCCAGATAAAAACACAAGCCCACCGCACCACCAAACTCTGGTCCCAGGGACCTGGAGATCATGTAGTAGGACCCTCCGGCTGGACAAAAACACACAATGATAAAGGAGAAGAGTTCCAGTAGCTCTGATGCAATATTTAAATCCCAGTTCAGTGGCATTAGATTGTTATTTGATTATATTTCCTCCCTCTGTTATATAAACCAAATTTCCTAAGGTGCATACAATAACATTGAGCAATTCAGAAACCAGAAGAGATAAAGTGTAAGCAAAAACATTACCTATAAATGATGATGAAAAAGTGATGATTTCAAATAATGTAATATTAAAGAATGCCTGGAGGCTTTAATAGTAACAATCAATCCTGATTAAACATGGACACCTCTATAGCACTAAATTACTGGCAAACAGAGGTTGACAAAAGACGTTACCTGGAACAACACCATTTGTAGCAATAGCACTCATGGATATCGCTGTCAGCATGGTCTGAAAAAGAAAGACTGTCATCAGCATGTATGTGTATGGATAGAGCATACAAATGTAATAGCTATGGCAGAACATGTCCTGCGAGCCTATATTAAGACTGCTGCATTCAAAGGTTTGGAGTATTCACTCCTTAGATTCATCGTTGTCTTAAAGGGACCTACACAGGTGCAGCACATGACGACGATGGCAAAAGACTCCAAGATTCCGGCCGTGCCCACAATCCAGGTAAGGCGCAGGAACAGGATGACGCCCAGAATATTCTGCATGCAGGGCAGGTAAACGCCGATGAACGTGCCCATCTGAGGGCTCTGGAGGGGCAAATGTACAAGGGGGGAGATAAGAGGCAGTGTAGCAAAGGAGACAGCTGGCGTACTGTACAAAAGCAAGGCCTTGTAAGCTATAAATCAATACAGCACCCAGGATAATACTGCAAAACAGTATGTACAGTACAGCAGGGATTAATCAGTTGACATTTCACATCTATAAACACTGTTTTAAAAAAACTATTCACATTGTGTTCATTAAAGTCAGCTTCTTAACTGAAAAGTTAATCTTTAATGTCATTACCACTACTCCAACACAGCAACAAATACAAACCAGCCACTTTAATCCCCCTTTACCTCCTCAGTTTAAATACTATCTGATAAAATCATGAAAACAACTGAGAAATCTATTACAGTATAAACTTGGCTAACAGCTGGGTAGTTCAAAGGTCAATGATTCCAGAGTCTATGGAGATATGGTGGCATAAGGATGAAGTGTCATTGGCCTTCTGACAATCTCAAATAGATGGAAAATGCAAGGAAACATGCCTAACAAAACATAAAAAGAGTTTAGCGTATCATTCTATAGCCAGCCTATTTTAAGCATGACCCTGTCTTGCTCACATTTGTCAAATTAGTTAATGATGTGATTTTGGGTTCTCCAGAGGAATGAACAATGTTACTGTTCAGGGAAATACAACAATTGTTCTGTGTAGATTTAGTTGTAATACAGTCTGGAAAGCTGGATTCTCCTAATGAAACCTAATACTCAGTGAACAGTGACAGCCTTCATGTCTAGATGTCTGCTTCAGAGGCATAAGATCCAGGGGCATAGTTTGTTTCTGTGGCCTTGCGTTGAGACTGACACGGAGTAGAAACATTAACAGTAGGGGTATTTCTTTGCTTGATAGGGGATGAAAGGGCAGCCTTAATAGAGGATGGATTCAAGGGTGACAAATGAGCCACCTGAGACAGTGAAGTACGTGGTTGCAAAAATGCTAAATTTCTGTGAAGAAATTATGCATAAAAGTTCATCCATGCTTTTGTTACCTCAAAATTGGATGTTTGCAATGTTGCTTTCCTGCCTATGGAGATAAGACCCTTAAACATTAAATTAGTGCTTAATGTGGTCTGCCTGAGTTTTGAAAACAGAGTTTTATTGTTAAGCTACAAAGCAATACATGGACTTTACAATACATGGTACTTATCTGTCTGATTTGGTGCTGCCATACGTACCTACACATGTGCTATATTCACAAGATGCCGGCCTCCTTACTGTTCCTTGAATTTGTAAACAAACAGCTGGAGGAGGGCTTTCTCATACAGAGCTCTACTTTTGTGGAATGTTTGTGAAATGCAGTCTCAGTCTCAAAATCTATAGATATAGAAGTATATAGTATATACTTATAAGTATATACTGAAGACTCATCTCTTAAATAAGTTCTATGATATAGTGTAGTATAGCCCAGGGGGCTAAAACTGAATTGCAGCACTGCTTTTCTGGTGCTCACGTTACTGCTGTTGATCTCATTTTCTGCTTGGCAAATCTCCAGCTTTACCTTTCCAGAGCACTTCCATAGTCCCTGCCTAAGATCACCGAATTGTGTTTATTCTACACAAAGATTGTGGTAACAGTCCACACATTCCTACGTCTGTTTATGGACACTCATATTTTATGTGATGGGGGACGAGACAGATTATATATTTCTTTTGGAGGTCAAAGTTGTATCGAGGTGCTGGACCTAAAGTACACCCATTCTAATGTTTCTGATATCATGTTGATCCTAGGAGGACCCAAACCCTTGGAACATGATTCAGGACCATGTGGTCTGATGACTCCTTCCGTCTCCATCCTGGGTCCACCGCGCTGTGCTGGTGCCCACATCACTCCTGTTGGTGATCATGTTTGCGCCTGGTGTCTCCAGCTGTACATCTCCAAAGCGCTTCCCGTTGTCCCAGCCCAAGACCAACGAATTGTGTTGATGCTATATAAAGACATGTAACTTTCAGATTCCCCACTCAGAAGACCCAGAAGAAGGAGAAGAGGACTGGCCACCCACTTGAGTCTAACCCCTCTCTGGGGTTTTAGGCCGGGTGTCTGTCAAAGCACTTTGTGACAACTGCTGTTGTAAAAAGGGCTTAAATAAAAATAAATTGATTGATTGATTGGTTAACATTTTTATATTCCAATATTGACCCTCATAGGAACTTCTGCATAACAAGCAGGGCCGGCCCGAGGCATAAGCAAACTAAGCAGCTGCTTGCGGCCCCCTGGCCACCAGGGGGCCCCCAATCAAGTGCACAGATGACTCCGCATGGTGGGAGGGGGCCCCTAAATCAAATTCTGCTTAGGGTCCCCAAAAGGCTCCGCCCGGCACTGATAACGAGTAGTAGCGCACAAACATGCTTTTTATTTTTCATGAAACAACTGTAGGACAAAAAATAGGCTAGAAACAGGCATGTATGGGCACAGACAGCGGGCGAGCTGGGGCTTAGACTGCAACACCAAACTCTTGCACAACAGTAGAAAATGTTTCTGTATTTTGCTCCAAGTGGCACTGTGGTCTAAGGCACTAGATCGTAGTTTTGAAGTGCTACGACAAAGTGAGGCCTGGCCTGGTGAACAAATGCTAGTTACATCATGGTCGAGAGTCCCTCAAAGCAGGTAGGGATCCTGCAAGCTTTTTAACTGAAGTTGTCAGTGGATGGAGCTTGTGCTGATCCCTCCTACCTTCTGGATGTGCGAGCAGTGTGCAAACAAGCACTGAGAATACATATCCCGATCTTCAACTCTCCTGTTGAAGATGAACTATTCACTAGAAAACCACGATATTAGGAGAACATGTCGGTGGAAAGTGGCCTCCAGGATGTGCTGTGTTGTCAATAATGCCAAACGGTCAAGTGGTCCATACCTTAACTCTAACTTTGGTGGCTCCGTCTTCATTGTCATACTCCTCATGCTCAGTGACACCCTGGGTGAGGTTGGTGTAGTTGGCCAACTTGTTGATCAGTGAGGATACCATCGGGTTGCTCTCCATCTCTTCCTGTCAATAAGGACACAATGACATTGAATAGGTGTAAACCATGGAATTGAAGACATTTATTTATATCTAAACTAAATTCATGTATATAAAAAATAAAGACATTAAGGTATTTTGCAACCAAAGACACTAAGGTAGCTATATAAAAAAATAAAGTAAGTTTATAGCAACTAAAGACATTAAGGTACAGTATAACAGCTAAAGTCATTACCACCGTTTAAACTAAGGTGTATGTAAAGATATAAAGGTATATAGCAAACTAAAGCAACATAAATTTAATTACTGTAAATTACAGTACTCCAGGTAAGCACTATGTTCCTGCTTCACATTAGGTGGCATGCAACATGTGGTTAATAATTGCAAAATGATAGTAATCCAGGCTGTTCCATGGCGATACGTTAAAAAAAATTGCACAAAACAAAACATTCGTACACATGTTTGTATGTTCGTATGTTTCCGGAGTCGGGGAACGTAAAGCCTTGTACGGTTATGAAACATACAAAACGTCAGTTTACCTTAACTTTACCCTAATCTTAACCTCACTTTACCCTAACCTTAACCTCACTAGCCTATATCCAAGTAGTTTACATAATGGATTGGTCTTTTATTGGAAATGTTCCTGTAAAATGGCGATTCAATACGTACAAAAGGTCATTTGAATGGCCATAGCATAAGACTGTCTATTTAATGCAGCGAAATTTCAATTAGGTATGGTTACATACACATTGCCATGAGAATGCGTTGGGTAAACGAGTTGTGTACCTCAAAGAGAGCCATGTTCTTGCCATCGTAGTAGTCATCTGGGTCATGGTCAGTGATGTTAATGAATGGGCATCTTTCTCTGGGAGTGTCATCTACTGGACACCAACACAAAATAAGACACAAACACACAATATTGGGTACTGGATCTGTTGAAGCTTTAGGAAGAACATCATATAGTCAACATTCTTTTAGAAACCATTTTCTGTTTTTCACTTTCCACGGATCCACTATACTTTTAGTCATGTGCCATGAAGGCTTAAGAAGTAGCAGACTGTAACCTATCAAATCTTAGAAGGAACTCTTCTCTCAGACTACCATGTGTATACTTGCTTTATGTTCCTCTGCCCAGCTATTAAAGGCTTCTTTGGCACTTCATCCACACTGAGATTTCACAGTTGACTTACACAGATTTGAAGCCCATTAGGATGATAGGAAATCAGCAGAGGAAAGCCCAGTAGTGTTATGAAAGTCTGTCTGCAGGTGCCGCAAATACAGTATCACAGACCTTAATACTATCATGTGCATTGGATGAGTCTGACTGATTTCTAATGACACTGGTCAATGACACTGGTAATGACAATGATCAATGACACTGGTAATGACAATGATCAATGACACAGGTAATGACAATGATCAATGACACTGGTAATGACAATGGTCAATGACACAGGTAATGACAATGATCATTGACACTGATAATGACACTGGTCAATGACACTGGTAATGACACTGGTCAATGACACTGGTAATGACAATGATCAATGACACTGGTAATGACAATGATCAATGACACTGCTAATGAGACTGGACAAAAACACTGCTAATGACAATGGTCCGTGAAACTGGCATTGTCTGGATTGCGGTGAGAACGTTCTTATCAAATTTGGATTGCAAAGGATAACTTTCTCTTAATACATGAATATTTTAAAATGTAAGTAATTTAACAGTTACTGTTATCCAGAAGCATTTTGAAATGTACAAACATTTGGACAAACATTTGAATAAACCAACAACCCCAGCATTCCAAGCACCATGCTCTCTACCACCTGATCGACATGGAATTCTAACACGGATCGGGATTAGAACATGCAACCATTTGGTAACTGGCCCAACTAACCACTAATACAATTTAGCCACGATTTCTCCCCAGCTGATTAAGATCAAGTGTGATCACAAGTGACTATTTTAGCAGTGGAGTTAATTTAAATACTGTAGAAGGTGGTGTAGTTATCTTTCAGATGAAAGAGGAAGTTGGTTCCACCATTGTTGTTCCAAGACAAAGAAAATGTTTGACTGGCCTGAGTAAGAGCTGCCCTCATAATGGCTAGGACAGCCAAAAGACCTGAGGTGGCAGAATGAACCGCTGGGATACAGATGCTGTTCCGTAGGCAAAAACCACAGTTCTAAAGTTGTTGTAAGCAGGGTTGGGTAGGTTACTTTTTAAATGTAATCCATTATAGACAGTTAATTACTACCCATCTACAACTGTAATCAGTAACATAACTTCTGGATTACCCAAACTCAGTAACGTAATCTGATTACTTTCCACTACTTTTAGATTACTTTGAAAAGATAAATTATAACCAGTTGAATGGTATAGCAGGAAGTTTGTTTAAATAACATGGTTTACGATTAAAAAATAATAATAATTCTGTCCCCCCAAAATATTTTGACATCGGACAGAGTAGCACTCCAAAACATTTTTTTTATTTGACAGATGCATAGAGCACATTTTGATAATTCACCACCAAATCTGCAGTTTGGGAACCAAGAACCAATTATGTAATTCACTTATTATGTCAACTAGATGCCAGAGATATAATTTAGCACAATTGACATATTTATCATATCTGAAGCTGTTATACAGAACACCTTACATTATTGATACATTTGTCAACAGACAATCGACTACTCCCATGTGTAAATGTATCTAAATGTAATCCTACATTTTTTTAAAGGTATCTGTAATCCATTTACAATTTCTTTTGCCAGTAACATAACGGATTACTGTTACAGTTTTTTGGTAATCTGATTACTGTAATCAGTTACTCCCCAACCCTGGTTGTAAGCTTTAATTGAAAGCCAGTGGAGTGTGTCGAGGAGGAGCATGACATGGGTGAACATGGGGAGGTTCAACAAGAGAGGCTGCACTGTTCTGGATAAGTCGCAGTAGTTGGAACTCATTGGCTCTCACAGGGTTCCATACAAAGCATTTTGCAGTGATCCAATGTTAATAACATTTCATCCTCTTTTTATTTCAGGGAATTCCTAGTATATTGAAAATGCCTCTACCACTCAAAATGATTTCAGTCAAAAGAACAGCATTTCACAAGCATTGGATTCTCGTCATTCCTCATGATTAACACAACCATCTGCTGTGTCTAACCACGGGAGTTGAGCAAAGTGACAGTCACACTTGAGACAAGATGAACAGAAAGGTTATTGTAAACTGTGCTGGCTGAGGAAGTCAAGGCAGTAATCTGAGAGAATGACAAGGGCAGTTGGAGAATCCTCCATCAGCATGTACTAGCTGTATTAGCCGTTGTCACACACAGGGAATGCAATGTTGTCCGGCAACTGTAGAAAAGGTGGTGTCAGGTTCAAGTTCACTAATTTGTTCCGGGAGATATTCTAGTGTTGGTTCTGTTGACAGATCTGGTGAACAGGACTTATCTTTCAGTAGTAGGCACTCACCAAATAGATACTTTCATGTGTAAGATTGGCAGGCACTGAAAATATTTAAACAGTTAAAAGAAATAAACCCTACCTAGAAACACTTTTTCACTTTTTGATCCCCACATAAAAAAAATATCCCTCCATGTAAATCCAGAATCTCATCAGACAAAAAAATGTAATCGGAATGAGAGCTATAAATAACTCATTAAGCCTCAAGATGGCACATTTATAAGCTGCCTAGCACACCTGAGCCTGAAGACACACAGAGACAATGAGATATCAAAGTCCTATTTTTAACCCCCCCCAACACTCATGCAGGTACAGCAGATAAACCACTACAACACACAAAGACAAACATAACAAAATCATCTGTACTTACTTACATCAGAATGGCCTAAACATCACATCGACATCAAGAAAAACAACAAAGGCAAAGTTTCACTACATATAAAACCGAATTAGCAAACAAGCCTACCCTGACTATTTCTGAAGTTTAGTCACAATGATGAGCTCACCTGATTGTCGTGAGCCCTCCCCATCCTCCATGCTAGGGGGAAAGTGCTACAGGGTTCCTAAAACCCTCCTCCAGTAAGCTGCACTTTACCTCAGCAGAGATGACCTCTGTCTGTCCCCTTCCCCTGGGGTGACTTGGATCTATGTCACACAGCTCTATACTAACGTCTACCTGTTCTGCGCTAGCTAACCCAGCAGCGTTCAATCAGGTATCTGTGGCGCTCTGGGATTCATCCAGCCCTGTACGTCGTGGTCCTGCGACCGTCCTGCCCACAATGCCGAGCAGCATCCCCCTTAGTCCTGACCCCTCATTCGCTCACTGGAGGGAGGGCTAGAGAGACCAATGGGAGGGGGAGGGTGCCGGTTTAATCTGCGGTCTGTGAGCCGCTGTGCCTCAGTGGGCCCTGAAACGCAGCTCAAGGTACTCACAGCGCACGGCCCTATACATATAAAGAAGTGTATTCCCCCAGGTATTATCCCTTCTTGTTTTAAAATGTTCTCCCCTCCCAATTTGTCATGTTCGATTCCCCTTTAAGTCTGGTCAAGTTGGCAACCCGTCAGTGGGGGAGGGATGGTGGCAGATGTATATTGAATGCTTCCTTCAAGCATGTGTCATCAATTCCTCCAATTCGTATCACAATGCTTCATCAACAGTGAAGCTTTAAGTCAGTACATAAGTGGGAGGTTTACATATTCATCAATTACACAACCATGATTGAATTCACACACACCCGACCTGCACACAGGGGGTTAATCAAAAGCAACGTGTCGAGGTAATTGTGTCCAACTATGTGTCCATTCACCTGTACAAATTTGCGCTACAACATGCATAGCCCGAATGCCACGACCAGGCTATGAACACTAGCCACTGTGAAGCAGTTGTGCTGCGAGTCAGCAACTTAAACCAATGCACCACATGGGGGCCCCCGACTATTGTCTAAGCATACAAACTGAATACAACTTGCAAATATTCTTAAAATGCAATGTTTGAGTCATGTTTGTTTTAACTTAAAATAGCTGACTGGAAAGTTATGTAGCTGAGTGAGAGCGCCAAAAGTCTATTCCAATGCACTATGCCCAATTCTCAAGGGAGTGAAAATTGCAGCCACACAAAATCACACAGCAAAGTCAATAGGTTGCTGAGGTGTTGTCTGGTATCAAAATAACATAGACCCGAAGGCCTCTGACAGTGACATTGAACAGTCTTGCCGTGGTGATGAAAAGCACACCTCATATTTTACATTACACATCACTATCTCTCAGCATCAAATGCTGTGAATAGTCTTTCCACAAGATGTCCCTGTTTCACAAAAGCTCCTACAAGCATTCAAAATGAAAGGCTAATCTTTGCAGCCAGCTTGATTCAACATCATGTCATTCATGACACATTACATGCTAGCTGAAAAAACTAGGCATGCTGAAATGTCAGATTTACTAATTAGTTCAACATGTTGTGCAATGTGTGACAAAAGAGAGAGTTGAAAATGTTAGACTTTCCTTGAATCCAACAACGGTTGAGAATAGCATTTGCAAATTGAACAATGGAGCTCAAATTCTTTTTTTGAGTAGTAACTCTTCTGCATACAATTCCTGTTTTATACAAACTTAAGTTGTGTAGGTTTATTAGCGAGCTCTCAAGCAACACAAACATAATTTTATTGAAGAGACAAAATGTAAGACCTTGCTTCTTGAATGTTTGAGATCATGTAGAGCACTAATGAACTCAGGACTAAGTCAGATAGAAAAACGGTAAAGGAACCAAGTGCTAGAGCCTAAAAACAAGAGGGTTATTGAGCCTCTAGAGCAACCACAGCCAGTAATGTCTGCTATCAGCTCCAAACATACAACTTGCATAATATCCTCATCCGGGACATTTTAGAGAAACACAGCAGAAGATATCCTCTCAGCTAACCATATTCAAAACACCATGCACATGTCATAACAAGCAGGTGTAATCGCAAATACTGTCAAGATATCCAAAGTATGCAGTTCCACTGACAACGAAACACCAAAACGAGGAAACTAAACAGACATACATGTATACTGAGGTCATAAAAAGGTGAATGAAATCAAAATGAATGTTATTCCATATCAATCATTGTTTTTGGAAGGCCATTTCAAAGCAAAGTGTGTAGTGTGTGCTATTTTGAAAATGGTCTGTTACTCGTGTGCTAAAACATTTTCAAAAAATGACAATTTCTAAATAATTCATCCAGGATTTAAAATCCAAAGTGTAGGAATGCAGAGTGAAAAACAGAATTGCATTTCGTAAACTGTCGTATAATTTTTTTTACTGTTGGATTGTTATACCTGTTAAAGGACTCTGTTAATTTGCCTTAACAGAGTAAGGATTTTTTTTTAAATCTTGATTTTGAGTGCTTTTGTTATTTTCACATTCAAGTAGATCCCACATTCACAGTATGTTAAGGTAAGGGCTCCCAGGTGGCCAGTCTATTATTGTGAGTATTCATTCTGCTGACTTCCACTCTACGCACTTCATTATTACTTCGGCGGTGTTTGTTTTTAAGGGTATTGTGTGTACATTTGTGCCAGACATCCTTCCTTAAGGAGGTGATTTTTATGTACTGTTCATCAGATGCAGACGGGGCCTCCCACGGTCTTAAAAACACAATCAAAATTTGTTAGATTTTTGTATTTCTTTCTATTTGTTCTGATGTTATATCATCTGTTTTAACAAGGAAATAAACACTTACTGGCAAGATACAGTAGCTTAATATATTTGCTCTGATTGTCTAAGACTATTTGAACTAGTAACTAACAAATAGCTACTTCATTGAGTGAAATATACTACCCATTACTGGGCCATGTTGTTGCCCCACCTAGCTAACTAATGATGATGAATACATTTAATGTAATCTGGTCTGGATAAGCGCATCTGATAATTATTAAAATGTCAAATGTAAATATAAAACACAGTTGTCCCTAGGTTTCTCTCCCTGTCACTCTCGTTAGAAATCCACAAACAAAAATAAAAGCCAATCAAAATAATATAATGCTACTGTTAGCAAAGATGTGTATCTTTGCTAGCAAAGATGTGTATCTTTGCTAACTCACAATCAGTTGATTCTATAAGATAAGTGAAATTCAAAACGTACAACATATTACAGTGGACATACAGGCGAGTAGAGATGGGAAAAAGATGTGCTGCAGAGATAGTTGGGAGGGGTTGAGTGAAGCAGTGGCGTGGAACATATGACTGGAACTGATTAGCAATGCGCTTTCCTTTATGAAACAGTACCATGAAGGAGAACAAATTAGTGCAGTATTGGTTCACCAGCTATTGAATATGGCCTGTTCCTAATTCCACACACACACACACACACACACACACACACACACACACACACACACACACACACACACACACACACACACACACACACACACACACACACACACACACACACACACACACACACACACACACACACACACACACAC
>JACXGM010007854.1:0-29910 GCA_016801145.1 Umbra pygmaea | reverse complement strand
TGGTTGGTCCTATGTGACCGCGGCATGTAGTGCATGCAGAAATGTCAGTATGTGTGCAGTGTTGTAGGGACCCAGGGTGGCATGGTGATGGAGGACCCCCTGACCACTAATGGCTGCACACATGGTGATGTTGCCCCCGCACTGCCCGGCGACATTCTCGATGGCCCTTTGGCCGATGATGTTTCAGTCCCGATGTCTGTTTTCTACCAGAGTCTCTTCCTCTATCTCCTCTCCCTCTTCCCTCCCCGTCTCTTCCTCGTTCTTCTCTCTCCTTCAGCCTCCATATTCACAATTGTCTGACGACAGGTGCTCATACCTGAATTATATAGTGACTGATTGGTGTTCAGTTACGGGTTAAGTGTTTTACGATGTGTGTGGGAGTGTTGCTAATGTCATGTGTGTTTTAACTATTGAATGGACGTGCTGACTGCAGAGTGTTTCATCATTGGCCAAAGTGTGTAACACATGCACGATGTATTGTTTTGCACCATGTGTTACAGAATTGTTTAAGGTGCCATGCCGACATTGTGTTTATTCATTTGGTGCCTGAGTGTACCAAATGCATGCAAACGTCACGGTTTCGACGCTTTGGTCTGAGCATTCACTTTTTGTGTTTTAGCAATTGGAAAAAACTGTAATAACATAAATTATCACCCACAATCACTAAAGTAAATAAATAATTGCATGAACATTCTAGAGTTGGTGGATATATGGAGGCTTAAATATCCTAGAATGATAAGATATACATGGCGGAGGCTTAACCAAGCTAGTCGTCTTGATTATTTTTTGACGTCCTTTTCACTTGCACCAAAGGTTAAGAAAGTGTTGATAGGGGATAGAATGAGGTCGGATCATCATATAATTGGCATTAATATTGTTCTTACCGAATTTCCACGGGGAAGAGGGTACTCGAAATTTAATCAAAGCTTACTTGAGGATAATTCATTTTTAGCTAGGACTAAACAATTTATATCAGAATTTTTCACACAACATTATATCGCAGTTTACCTATATGCTTATGGTTTTGCCTACTCCCAATGACATGTTTTTTAAACTATATGAACAAAAGATATTTAACTTTATATGGAATGGTAAGCCAGACAAAATTAAAAGGGCATATTTGTATAATGATTATGAACATGGAGGTCAAACGCTATTGAATATTAAAGCTTTGGACCTTTCGTTAAAAGCATTGGTTATACAAAAGGTTTACCTAAATCCTAATTTGTTTTCTAGTAAGCTAATAAGAGTATTTCACCCATTGTTCAGTAAGGATCTCTTTCCATTTCTACCAATTACAACTGACCATTTTCAGATATTGGAAAACATTTCTAAGATGTCAATATTTTTTTAAAAGCCATGAAAAGTTGGTTGCAATTTCAATTTTATCCACCTGAAAATAGGGACCACATTTTACAACAATTATTCTGGCTAAATTCACATATACCAGTTGATAAAAAACCTGTATACTTTGACAAGATGTATGGAAAAGGAATATTGTTTGTAAATGACATTATAAATGAAGCCGGTGGAGTGATGCCTTACATACAGTTAACAAAAACATATGGAAATGTTTGCTCCGTACAAAAATACAATTAACTAACTGCAGCAATACCAATTTACATAAATGAAGAAAGTACAAGAGGGGAAAAAGTCTGATCTTGTCTGTCAACCATGTATCAAAGTTCTCACATGGATGAAGAAAATACGGATGAATAAAGAAATATACCAATTCCATCTAAGAACAAAAAAATTGGTTGCTGTTCCATATAAATTACAAAATAGCTGGGAAGACATTTTTGATGTTCCAATCCCGTGGCATAATGCTTTTGGATTAATACGCAAAACAACACCAGACTCAAAAATTAGAATATTTCAATTCAAATTATTATATAAAATACTGTCAACAAATAGAAATCTATACAAGTTGGAAATTCAATCTTCCCAACTCTGCAGATTTTGCTCTGAGGAGGCCGAATCTATAGATCATCTTTTTTGGTACTGTCCATATGTAGCATGCTTTTAGTCACAGGTACAAGAATGGATGAATAAATGCAATATTTATCTTGAATTAACGTTACAAATAGCAATACTTGGAGACTTAAAATGTAATAGTCAGACAATTAATAATATGACAATTATTTTAGCAAAAATATTTATCTTTAATTCCAAATTGGTGGAGTCATTAACAATAGAAAGGTTTCATAATTATGTGAAGCATCACAGTACAGTGGAAATACACATGGCCAATAGAAACCTAATATGGCTGTGGCTAAGAGATAGATGGACAATATTGAACTTAAATAAAGAGTTGATCAAATAAAAAAAATAATGATTGAGGAAAATATAAAATGTATAAGCGAGAGCTAAATGTTAAAATGTAATTGGTCTCAACTACTGGTCAGGTAAAGGTTAGGATTGGGGTAAAATATAGACAGCAATAATATAAAAAAAATGTGGGATTGGAAATGATGCATATTTTTGAACAAAGACAATACATATGTCGAATACTTAAGCTGATCCTTCCCATAAAAAAATGACAATAAATATGTTTACCCAAAGGGATATATTTGTTTTCTTCATTTAATTACATATGTTTGATGATGTTGGTGGAGAGAATGGTAAAAGGTGCTCACTTCCCAGGGATTGGACAACATACATATTATGCCTTCCCTTACTTTGAAAAAGTAGGCAATGCTTGGGCAGTAATAAAACTCACCTGCTTGCCTACATATGCCACTGTGTGAGAGAAGTATATGTCTATGTTTATTTACACAACAATTATAGGCCTACGTTGTTGTGTGAGGTGAAGTGTGTCCTCGTCAATTTAGCTCCGAAAATGCGCGTCTCGTTTTCGAGTAAAAATATGTTTTACTCGAAAAATAGTCTACTCCCACCAAAGGGAGTCAGAGTCAGAATTGATTCCAAAAACCCTGGAGTCGTTCACTCTTACCCCGGAATTCCACTAGGGACTTCTGTAATGCGTTACGGTTCCGGCAAGGTTTCATTCCGTCCTCCAAGTAGTGTCAAACCCTACAGAGAGCATTACAAAAGCGTTGCACTGCGTGGCGGCTTGTATTGGCAACATTGCTTATTGCAGACTCTATCCAAATGTATGTATTGATTTGCAAATTGTAAATATTTTCATCTATTTTTTTCAGGATTGTAATTAGCTTATGAGTGATAATGGTCCAAAAGACAAGTAATTGTTGTATTTGTGAAAAGGTGTTTTGGGGAATAGAAATTCATGAATTCTACATCCACTTCATGTTTAGGTAGTACAAAGTCCAATTACACAATACACACTTTATAAATTATGTCTTGGAAATCACCCCATCAATCATTTCAACATGGAATTCACTACCTGACAAGCATATACCATGTAACAAATAAAGTATCACAGGTCCTGTCCTGTAATGAAAGGTTGATTAACATTTTTATGTGTTTCCATGGTGCTGACATACTGAACGGATTTCTTTGCTACTTTAATGTTAATAACCAGGGGGGACATTTTGAGACCTATGACACTTTGAGACCTGGGAACACAACCAAACACATGGCACACGTACATTCAAGACATGCAATGTTTAATTGACATAGTTTGTTAAAACAAACACTTTCGTTTTAGTACTGACTTCGCACACCCACACCTCTGCAATTGCACTCCATGCCTTGTAATTTCTTACATTTTCCTTGTAAAACCGATCTTATATAATTCCATGTGTTTCTCCACTTCTATAATTAACCTTTCGTCGTCCATATCATCTTTATTTTTTATAGGCTATGTCAAGTTATTCTGGCTTCCTGCCACCTATGTAGTGACGTTTCAATACGTTCCCGATTCTGCACAAGTTGTTTTATTTTGAAACTGACCAGATTTTTTGTATTGTTGAGAACATGATAAATTGATAAATGTTTGTTTATTGGTATATTTTTGTTGATCATCCTGTTTTGTTTTTGCACTGGACTAATTAAAAGTGGCCATTTATTGTTTCCACAACAATGTTAGTGAGTATATCTACTGAAACGGCCTCCATCTTGGTGGAGTGTGATGTGTAAGATGAGAAAGCAGAAGTTAAGTCATGAATGTCATAATTGTAAAAAATAAAAAACAGTTGCTATCTATACATCTTTGCCAAGCGCAAACCAGTACAGAAGGCATGAATAAATTGTTGGTAAGGGTCATGCCTCTTTTCCCTATCATTTTGGAGGGTCATAGAAAAATGTATTGCTGGCGAAGGGAGGGTCATGTCTATTTTGACTACAGATCCCAAAACCCCTCCGGTAGCCCCTTAAATAAAAAACATCCAGTTCCTAAGTAAAGCTTGCTGTAAGGCATTTATGTACGATTTATGAAAAACAAAAAGGATCACAGTTAAATTTGACAGATGTTCCAAGCTTGTGTGTGTGAGACTATGTTAAAGGATCGATACAGTGTAGTACCACCACCTGATACTACCTAGCCAACAGCCAGGTTTTCCTCTTACCATGTTAAAGACCTTTGCTTGAACCTGTTACTATTGTGACAACATTTGGTGGTGGATCTTTTTAGTAGGGGAGTAAGTGAATGACCTTACTGGATCTAGCACCACACACTTTGTGCCATATGGTTTGTGTACTGAGGAACATTTAACTAAAATAAAAACTGACGTTTAATGTCCTTATGTTAATGAAAGGAAAGTACTGGTATTAATGTCTTTGTGGGTTGCTAATTTACATGAAGGTTGCAGAATGTCTTTCACCTGCATTATATGCTGCTATGGAGTACACACTCATTCCCCCTTCTACAGTCAAGCATGTGGTAAAGCTAACTGACCTGTAGAAGAGGAGTTTGACATCCCAGTGATCCCTTAGTATCTGTCCACATAGCTTAACAGTTAGAGACTGATGGACCCTCTTAATAACGTCACTGCAGAGAAAGTGTTCCACAGTAACACAGTTGTTCAGTCAGCAGCACTAAACTATATGTTCAACTGCGGCTAGGCACTCTCAAGACGTAACATAAAGCATTCTGTTCATTAAGTGCCACACTGCAAGAAATTACACTACAAAATTAAGTATAAAAAATATGAATACATGGTATTTCTTGCTTGTAATAAGTAAAATAATCTGCCAATGGAACAAGATAAATTACACAGATTTTCATGGCATATTTACTAAAAACAAGTGTTATCGTCTAACAAAAATATAGCTTGTTAAGTAAATGTCTTATTTTATGGATGGCTAGATTTCTTGACATGAATACAAGATAAATACACTTTTTTGCCAATGGAACATGCATTTTAATGCAGGATTTTTTGCAGTGCAGTGGAGGCTCGTCATGGGAGGATCATCCTCCTCAGTAAATTTAATAAAAAAAACTATGAATAAAACATAAAATGTTGTATTTTTTAGATTGAACTTCATGGTTAATAAAAAATGTTTTTCTATTGGCAGCACACTGGTAGAAACTAGAATAGCCCGAGGATGGAAAATCAAGATTCTTCTCTCAGCTATACTTTTATTCAGTAACATATCGGTTCACCTTCTTTCCATAGATACACACGGTTAAGCAGACTTTAACTTGACCATGCCCCCTAGTTGTATACTTATTTCATTTCCTTGTTAAAATGCCTCCATTGCCCCACACTGGCTTTATTATACAGGGTGTAATTATATAAACATGTTGGATATGCTTGGTTTGTTCTATTGAATATACTTGCATGCTGTTTTGAACAAAATAAGACATAATACCTAAAAACGCTTTGATTCCAGGTCTCAAATTGTTAGCATGAACCACATGACGTAGTAACTGTGACATCACCCATTGGTGTCTGAAAAGTGGTTTTGAAGCTCATTGTGGGTGAAATCGACTGTCGCCATCTTGGTAGCACGTCACTCGGCGTAACTCCTGCATATGCAAAAATGGGCAAAGAGGTGGGGTGTGGGTGGAGCTGAGGTGCCTGTTTACTGGTGCCATGCCCACCTAACTGCAACATTATCAAGTTAGCAAAGGCTAAGAAGCTAAGTTAAGCTAAGCTAGGCTATCTCCTACCAGTATGCTACTTTGCATTGCTAGTGGTTGCTAGTCAGCAGTTGCCAGTCACCATAACGTTATGTGTAATATAACATTTTGCATAAATTCAATCTTCATTTTAAGCTTGTGACTGATTTTAGCATCTGTCAATCGCTATATAGGCTTTTTCAGATCAGATTTTTGCACGCCACTTTGCAGATAAATCATTTGGAAAGTTATTATTTTGACAAAAGTAATATGGTAAAAGCACAAACAGTGTAGATAAGTCAATTACAGTGACTGGATTCAGCTGAAGTAGAGGACAAATCGCTAGGAGTGACCACGATTTATAGCGCCTACACCACATCTGTCACTCACTAGGCCACGTCCCTAATTACTGAACTTTTATTTTTAAACAGATGAGTTATAAAAAAATCACCCCCCCCAGAGTTGTCAGATAGAGGGAAATAAGATATTATTTATATTATATATATTATATAATATACACCAAAACCATTATTTCAACCAGGCTGTAAACATGGGCCTTTTCCCATACAGTTTCATAGAAATTACTTATTTCTGCAGCAAGCCTCAAGTGGCCATTCAATGAACTGCAGTTTTTGGTACTTCTAAATAGGCTTCCTTTTCAGCCTTGGAGTTTGCCCCTTGAACTGATGAACTGGTCTCACAGAATCTACGTCATCTTTTTCAGCCAAACAGCAACTAGATTGGACTGAAAAACATTACAAATTCTAGTTAAAAGTTTATGTGTTTAGATAAAGAAAGAGACAAGTACATGTACAACTAAGTTTAATAAACTCCCACAAGGACTACAACAGGCCCACCACTGGTTTTAGATGTAATGATGAAATATAGAGCAATGTTTATAGAAATTATTTGCAAACTTGCTGACGCTAATCCTAGCTAATTATAAGTTATTTAACACCAGGCGTATTCTAGTTGGCTCTAAATACCAATAGCTAACATCAATGTACTGTAGTGACGCAAGTAAATTTAAAGCTACTCCTTAAACCATAAGGTAAAGCTAGTGAAAGCCAACTAATGCTGGCTAATATAATGTCTGTAAATGCTAGCTAATGTGTGCTAATGCTAACCCGAATCAGTTAATGCCGGCTAATGTCAGCCAAAGTCACAAAATTATTACCATATGCTTACCACTATGTTATATTACAACAAATTATTTTTTTCATTTTTCCATTTTCATGAGTTTTATTTTTATGTTGTTGCTAGTGATAAAAGAATGCGAACCGGGAGCAAAGTCAGTGGTAAAACACTACTTAAGACTAAATGATCAGGTAAAGGGAGTTTACATCTTACCGTTGACCATGATTGATATTTCTTTTACTCTTTCTACTTGTTTTATTATAGTTTTAATTTATTGGTTACTGTTAGAATATGAACTCCCTTTACCTGATCAATTAGGTACTTCCTAATTGATCAGGAAAAATGTACTTTTGAACTCAAAGTTACTCTGAGAAGTACTTTTACTCAAGTAAATGTCCACCTCTGATAAATAGTAAACAGGCTAAGGGTCGTATCCAAAAAGGCAAAGGTACAAAAGGGCTGGGCTTTTCAAAATCACAAAGGCAAGAATAGGTCAGAATATACCAAGAAAGACAAGAATGATAAATGGTTCAATATGTAGTAGCAATAAAAAACAATAGCTCACAACGAGAGAAGACTGCACCTGGGATTTATAATGATGTGTCAATAGAAAACAGCTGATTTGGAACAGAGAGGAGCGATGCTTTCATGACGCCTGGGATCTTGGTAGATCGTGGATGTACTGTCCTGTTGCCTGGTGGTAGAACCCTCAGACCTTACAGTAGGATGGTGAAAGAAGAACCATAATCCCCAAGAATGACTATGAAATTGCGGGCATCTTGTAGAAATTGCATTTGTGGCATTTGGCATCACCAGGTTTCAAAAAGTACCATCAGACACCAACTCCACAACCACAGCCTCTTTGGAGGGGTTGATAGAACCACAAGACACAGACGCAAGAACTTGGTGTTTGCCAAACAATTTCAATTATGACTGGAAGAAGGTGCTCTTGTCAGATGAGGCCAAAATTGAACCTGTCGAAACAGAGATGCATACAAGGAGAGGCACCTCATAGCCACAGTGAAATATAGTGGTGTGTCAGTGATGTTTTGGGGCTGTATTAATTTCAGAGATCCACGGGCACTGGTCAAGATTGATGGCATAACAAATTCCACCAAGTATCAGGCAATTTCGGCTGACAATCTAGTTGCCTCTGCCAGAAGGCTGGGACTTGGCCAAAGGTGTTCTGCCATGGCCATCTCAGTTGCCGGACCTCAATCCAATTGAAAACCTGTGAGCTGAGTTGAAGAGGGCAGTTGATAAGCGCAAATCCAAGAATGTGAAGGATCTTGAAAGGATCAGCATGGAGAAATGGTCCAAAATTGCTCCAAATGTATTCCTTAACCTTGTCAGACATTACAGGAACAGACTCCATGCTATTGTTTTTGCCAGACATGGTTGCACTGAATACTGAGTACTGAATAAAGGAGTGCCAATAATTATGAAACATTGATTTTGGTTAAATTTATTTTGTGTTAAATAATTGTATTAGTTTGGTTGGTTCCATTGCAACATTAATAAAGTACATTTTGAGTTTCTCTCTATAATTATATTCTTCATGTTTTTACAGTATTGTTTGTGTGTTGCCAGAAAATTTGGAGCCCACTGTACATCACATTATGCTAAATCAAACCAGTACAATTATGTTAAGTACACCCATTGCATCCTGAATTAAACCCCTTGGTCATCTACCCTACTTACCCCACCCATGGCATCCTGGGTTAAACCCACTGGTTATCTCTTTACCTACCTCACTTCTCACTGGAAGACTTTTAAATAATCCAACATGATCCATAACAAATTACCCATATGTGATTCTTCCCCTCTTAACATTGTATGTAGTCTTGTCATTTCTCTTTACGACAGCATTACTTTTTAATCTAACAGCACACCTTTAGTTGTGTGTTTTGCAAATCCTGTCCTGCTCTGAGGGAAAGAGTGGATTTGTTTTCTAACACCAGCTATGATGAGCATTGCTTGCATACTATTAAACTCAATTCAAACAACCTATTCCATAGTGGATTTTACTCCTAAATGCTTTCAATAAATGTTTCAGTTTAGTTTATTTCTTAAGTCCTTGGCTGTCTGCATTGTAGACAACTAAACCGTGAGTCTACCATCTTCCCCAATCTTTTAAATCACCAGCCTCCACTGTTAAGGGCATATCCAGAGCTTATCTACGGAGAGCCTGTCCACTCCCTATTAAATCCCATTGTACCGAATTTTGGTTGCAGTTCCAAATAAAATTAACTTTAGTATAGTCTTGGACTAACAGTCTATTATTGCAGGTAGCTGTTGGATATAAAGAAAACAAATATTATTATGAAAACTGAAAAATGATTAAATGCTTTTTAGTTATAAGAATTCAAACACAAATTCTTTTTCCACAGAACAATCATTAGCTAAATGAAACTAAAACAGTTTATTGGATGCTGGACAGCTTGAAGCATGGAGTGACTCAGTCTGTATATCCGACAGCCAATGTTAAAATAATACCTTCAAGTCACATGGGCAAGGTATGTCTCCATGGGTTTGACACAGACTGAAATATGGTTGTTTACTGACATCTAGTCTGGTGTTACATAATTCTATAGATGATTCTATAGCCAAGACACACAAAAGCCAATTATTATTATTATTGATTGCTGAATAATATAATATTAATGAATTGTAATTTGTTAACTTAGGCTGTTCCTAAGTTAACAAATTACAATTCATTAATGTTATATTATGAAATTATATTGAATTATAATTCATTAATGTTGAGAATTCTCCAGACTAGTACCTTTAAAATTACCATAACAAATATGGCCATTAGCCCATTTCTTATAGAGGGTATCTGTCTTACCTCAAATAGTGAATTCCACTGTACGCATTGCAACGATTACCCCCGCCGCCCCTGTGTGGGTCCCGATGATGTACATTAATGTGGCCCAAAATTCGTAGCCACACCCCTCTCTGTAACACAAAAGAGCACATCCTAAAATGCATAGATTAAAATAAAGACGGACAAGCTCGTGCCCATTGACAAGCAATATGAAATCATAACTGTCCCATATATACAGCTTTTTCAGATTTTTTTAAATGTCATTAAATAAATGTTTTACATCTTTTGGAAGATTGTCACTGAAAGAAAGAATAGTTATATTTTAACTCTGCAAAATTCTAAAAATTAATAAGTCATCCATAGGACAAGTGGTTAAATTGGGCTGAAGCTCTCCCGGGCTCAGCTCCGGCATATAAGCCTGCTCGGATGTGTCTGCTTGCAGTCAGTTGCCTACTGAAAATATGTCACATAAAATTCAAAGACAGTGATGCTTTTGAAAACATGATAGTTCTGACAATAAATGAAGGATTTTTTAAATGGCATGTCTATTTTGTCTCGGCGGAGCTGAGATGAGAACAGTTGGAACACGCCGTATTCTTGTTCAGCCGCTTACTCTCGTTGTCAGTCGACCATTGTGCACCGTTCGCGCATTGCACATCAAGGTTTTATGCTACGTTCAGACCGAACGTTTATTGAACGTGAAATTCGCTTCTATTGCATAGTTGGACGCTTGAACAATTTGAATCCAAAGCGAATAGGACGTGCGAATAAAGCGAGTGTTTGAAGTGAAATAGACGCGCGTTCGAGGCAGAATTGAGGTGTTCGGGGGGAGAGGCGCACCTGCTCAGCGGCAACACCAGGCATTTTCCCCCAATGAGACATAAACAAATCACCATACTCTTAAAAATATGAATAAGGGATAGCACATTCAATTTGTTAATATTGCTCTAACACATTGTGTCAAATGTTCAGCATTGTAAATAGTCCAAAGTAAAAGTACAATGCTGGGTTCATCTGTTTTGGGAAGTTTTTAATTAAAATCTATGACCAGGTAAAGGCGAGCATAAATAACCATTGACCATAAGCAATACATTTGACTCTTTGTTAATTGTAGCAAGGAGGAGCTCTTCAGAGCACCTGGCCTGTAAGAAAAGGCAGACTAATTCTGATGTGTTTTCATATCAGCCATTATGGGAAGAATGTATGAAATGTGAAATCCAAATTATAAAAGGTAAAACACAAATAAACTAAATTTTGATTGTACAACTATCATCATTTTATACCTTAATAATAGGCAGGTTGTAATGAGGCAACCACTGGAGCCAGTAAACAAAACATACTTGGTTACCAAGCTGGCAGCTTTGAAGAGTGTTTGTTGAGTCTTGGTTAGACTATGTGTGTGTTTGTTTGCTTTTGTGTTGTGTGTGTATGTGTCTGTGTGTGTGTGTTGTAGTAGAGAGAATGGGAGAAGGATGTTTGTGTGAGGTGAACCTGGTCACCACAGATCCAAATCTTCTCAGCTGTTTCTATACTGTCATATGCTGCAATGTCTCTTCATGTGGCAGATTATGTTTGGCCCAATATTGTATGGGTCACTTCGTATATCATATCAAGGTAATAAAATGTGTAAACAAGTGATGACTGATTAACAGTAATATACTGTAAATGCTAAATGCCCTAATACATGTTGATACTACAGCAATGCAAAATATAGGCTCTTAACCTTGCAGTTTTGCACATATCATGTAAGACTCATTTATTTCTCCATTTCTTTCCACAAAACTCTCCAGAAAATGCCATTTAATGGTTTATTTTTAAAAAAAAATCAAAAACACCCCGGACCCCCATAGGGAGAGCCCCCCCCACATAACAAATCCCAATTTAACCCCTGTATAGGACCGAAATAGCTCCAGTAGCAACATTGAACAATACTCTGTCACAAATAAATTGCACGTTTGCTAGCCAGCTTAGCGAACCACCAGCCATCTCAAAATTGTGACCACTTCACCAAAAGATATGACCTTGATCTAGTTAGCTATTCAACATAGCCTGCACTTGTACAATCTGGCATTAATTCATTATATTAAGAATGTGATTACAGGCATTGAGAAACATGAAAACATATTTAGCTTACTTGTACTGGAGCTGGATATAAATTTGAAATAGCATGTTTTTGAAATAACAGGAGTCATAGAACTAGCTAGTAAGCTGGATTAGCTCACCACTAAACAGGCATCAAAAACCCAAATGCACCAGTGGCGTTGCACTGTGGATGGATAGCTATTTAGTTAGTAATAGAAACTAGATTGCTACTAAATAGTCTGTCAATAATTCATTATATTACAAAGGCAATTACACAACATTTGCAATAACCAAAGGCTAACATGCACTGGAGCTGGATATTACAGTTTTTCCCGATTGCTAAAACACTAAAAGTGAATGCTCAGACCAAAGCGTCGAAACTGTAACATTTGCATGCATTTGGTACACTCAGGCACCAAATGAATAAACATAATGTCGGCATGGCACCGTAAACAATTCTGTAACACACGGTGCAAAACACTACACATTGGCCAATGATGAAACACTCTGCAGTCAGCACGTCCATTCAATAGTTAAAACTCACATGACATTAGCAACACCCCCGCACACACCGTAAAACACTTAATCGGTAATTGAACACAAATAAGTCATTATACATATAATTCCGGTATAAGCACCTGTTGTGAAACAATCGCAAATATGGAGGCTGAAGGGCCAAAGGGAAGGAAAAGACGAGGAAGAGACGGGAAGAGGGAGAGGAGATAGAGGAAGAGACTGGGAAAAACCAGACATCGGGACTGAAACATCATCGGCCAAAGGGCCATCGAGAATGCCGCCGGGCAGTGCGGGGCCAACATCACCATGTGTGCCGCCATTAGTGGTCAGGGGGTCCTCCATCACCATGCCACCCTGGGTCCCTATACAACACTGCACACATACTGACATTTCTGCTTGCACTACATGCCGCGGTCACATAGGACTAACCAGGGCAGCCCATGTTCATTGTCATCTGGGATAATGTCAGTTTCCACCGGGCTGCTCTGGTCTGGGGCTGGTTCGCCAACCACAACCATTTCACGGTGCTGAACCTGCCCCCTATTTCCCCGTTCCTCAACCCGATCAAGGAATTATTTTCGGCATGGAGGTGGAAGGTCTATGACCGCCTACCACATGCACGCATGCCGCTCCTGCAAGCAATGGAGGAGGCATGCAGAGACCTCAAGGTGGGGTCAATCCATGGGTGGATATGCCACACCCGCCGATATTTTCCCCGTTGCCTGGCGAGGGAGAACATCGCCTGTGATGTGGATGAGGAGATGTGGCCCGACTTCAATCGACAGCATAATCTCTGACTTGTAATGGACGTTTTTGTGCTACCTGTATAGAATGTATCACTGAGGCTTCGTTGCGGGAATAAAAACGGTAAAAAACTACAAATGACAGGTGTGTCTTGAGTAAAGTTGACCAGTGGGTTGTGTCTGTTTGACTGTTTATTGTTCATGTGCATGTGTGTTCCCTATTGATCTGAAGAGGGCCTTTTGAAGTCAGAGTGTTAAATTTTGATTGCAGAATGGCAGTTTTGACATGGCAGTTAGATGTTAATCTCCAAGTGTTGTGTAAAGAATTCTTGTGTGTTGAGTTTTGACACAATGAGCCAAATTTAGCATTTTGTGTGTTAGCAATTGGGAAAAACTGTAATTAGAAACTGCATATTATGCAAAGAACAAAAGTCAAAACATATCACCAGACTGCCAAAGGTACCGGTAGTAGGAAGGACATATCAAGTTGTGATTTACTATAAATGGCTAGCTAGTTAGCTACAGTAGTAATACAAACTAGCATGATACTGCACAATCTGTTACCAATAGTACAGTATATTTCAATGCAATTGTACAACATATTCAGAGAAATGGGAATTGGAATAATGTGAACTTACTTTGGTACACTTATTTTTTTTTAATTGGTGAATATATGTCTTTATTTGAAAATATGTTTCCTAAGTAAAAATATTCCAGGTTTATATATATATAACAGCATTTTTCATTGCAATAAAAATATTTGAAATGTCCTGTGTAGATCTATTTTGTATTTGTTCCTCCTTACTGAGTTTGAGATAGTTAAGTGGTAGCCAATCTGATTAAGAATCTCAGAGGATGCGGTGGGACATCCAGATCATAAGGATCTGCCCTAAAAAGCTTGTAGTTCTCCACATACTAACAAGTGTGCAACCATGTCTATTTATCAGGAAAACACATGATATAAACATTGCTAAAAGACAACGGTGAGACACAATTTCCAAGACTTGTAGTGTGATCGGTATAACAGGGATGATTATTTTTGCAACAGAACATGAATATATTACATTTTCAACCTTGCGAGTCCTTCCAATTCATGCGATTACACAGTAGCATATATTTTGCCTGCAAAATATTGAAGTCTGTGCTCTTTCTAGCCATTCATGTGTGAAACATCTATTACTGTCCTAGAAATGTCTGGGAGAGACTCCCTGCACCTCTGGGTCCCTGTAACATGGTGTGCCCCTTTAATCTTTTAAGCAGATATGTTTGTGCCCAGTCAGAGGCCAGTGCTGATTCTAGTCAGTGTCTAGGAGATAGGCAAGCTGCCTCTACAGGCTAACATCACCCTAGCTGCCATACTTATGTTTAGAACACATATTTGAATGCCAAAATTGAGTAAAGCACTTGTCATGTTTATGCAACATGACTTCAGAACAAAACCTCCATTGAGCTTCAGTTTAGATAATAAACTTTTTAGTTTAAAGTTCAAAGTAAGAAGATCCTGAATGTGTCATATGTAGGTTTGGTTCATCTACTCCAACCCTGGGCCTGGATAACTATCAGCCTGACTGTTTTCAGCACCCCTGATGATTATAATTAGCAGGATGATAACCTGATGGTACTGTATTTATGTCATTTTTTTACCACTGTTTACTGCTCTTTATAGTCATTTTTAAACTTTTCTTTTTAAAGCGTCTTTGATTTACAGAGCGTTTACGTGTCTATGACATTTGCACTCTACTGCCTCTTATACTTTCTTTCCATCACAGTGGTTTTGATAGTTTTTTATGCCTAGTCATTCTGGGGAGTGGGGTGAGGTTTGTGTCAACACCTGGGAATGCTCTCCTACCTGATAGCCTCAGGTATCTTTGTAGGCTCGCTAGCTGCTTGATGGGGTAAGTGCAGTGCAATGTTACTAGGAAATCTCTGTCTCACCATACAATCTCCCTTCAGGAACTAAAACCATAGACTGAATCTATTACAGCCCAATATTAAATATTCACTATATTTTTCTTCAAATCCATTTAGTGCTTTTCTAAAGGGTAATAACAAAAAAATTATCCATATTTGAATCTACTGTGTTTTTGTGTCTCACCAGGTAAATACACATATATACATATCACTTCCCCCTGATTCACCTCAAAGCACTAGTGCTGCATGTGAGCCAAATATGCTTAAAAAAAGAGGCAACCTGTAGGGTACAATCAAGATTAGAAAGTCTGTTTACTAATAGGTTCCTTTGGATATTGTGTCTCATTATCATTAAGAAACAATCCCAGAATCAACTGAATGATCCAGGGGGTCTGTGAAAACTGGAGTAGGCCAGAGAGGTTTAAGTCTACATATTACTGAATACACTGGCTATTATTTAGCTATTCCTCTTAACTCTGATTACAAGATTGTGTGAATTATGATAAATTTGGTAATTTGTGCAACAGATCCTGATGATAGTATGACGTTATACAATTACTAGTAGGTAGCTATGCATCCTGCATGGAACATGTGTGAAGGAACACTGACCTTTACTTTCAAGAAGCTAAACATATACAGTGTTCACTCATCGGCTACTTCATTAGGTACACCTTGCTAGGACCAGACTGGACCCCCTTTTGCCTTCAAAACTTCCTTAATTCTTCATGGCATAGATTCAATAGCATAAAGCATATTTATCGGCTGCACATCGACGATGCAAATATTCCATCCCACCACATCGCAAATGCCCTCGATTGGATTGAGATCTGCTAACTGTGGAGGCCATGTAGAAGAGAAACCACTTTGAGATGATGTGAACTTTGTGACATGGAGCATTATTATGGAAGTAGCCATTTGAAGATGGGTACACTGTGGTCGGTCATAAAGGGATGGACATTGTCAGCAACAATAATCGGTAGGCTGTGGCATTTAAACAAAGCTTAATTGGTACTAAGGGGACCAAAGTCTGCCAACAAAATATCCCTCACACCATTACACCACCACCACCAGTCTGAACCTTTGGGACAAGGCAGGATGGATCCATGGTTTCATGTTTTTTAAGTAAAATCCTGACCCTACCATCTGAATACTGCAGCAGAAATTGAGACTCATTAGACCAGGCAACATTTTTCCAATCTTCCATTGTCCAATATTGATGAGCCTGTGCAAATTGTAGCCTCACTTTACTGTCTTAGCTGACAGGAGTGGCACCCGGTGTGGTCTTCAGAGATACTCTTCTGAATACTTTGGTTGTAACAAGTTGTTATTTGAGTTACTGTTGGCTTTCTATCAGCTCAAAACAGTCTGATTAATTCCTGCCCAGAGAACTGTCTTTCACTGGATCATTTTTGGATTATTTTTGGATCATTCTCTGTATACCCTAGAGATGATTGTGTGGGGAAATCCCAGTAGATCAGCACTTTCTGAACTACACAAACCAGCCCATCTGGCACCAACAACCATGCCAGGTTCAAAGTCAATTAAATCCCCTTTCTTCACCATTCTGATGCTTGGTTTGAACTTCAGTAGATCATCTTGTCCAATGCAAAATGCATAAATGCATTGACTTGCTTTTATGAGATTGCCTGATTAAAAGTATTTGCGTTAACAAGCAGTTGAACGGGTGTACCTAACAAAGTGACCACTGAGTGTAAATATCGTTTTGGTTTCGGTTAATGTGAAATTTTTTGAGCCTTCTGTTGAAATAGATCAAACAGGCTGTAACCTGAGACAGAAGTGTATTTCGATTATTAGATTTCAGATATATTTTTTGTCAAACAATTTACCAATTAATGAACAAAATTGGATATTATCTGTTTCCCTACAATGCCTAATTCACATCAGGAGTCCACGTTTTAGGTCAGGGAAAAAGCTAAGTATATATATGTATGAGTGTGTGTGTGTGTGTGTGTGTGTGTGTGTGTGTGTGTGTGTGTGTGTGTGTGTGTGTGTGTGCGTATATATGTATAACATTTAATACAAATCATATTTACATATAATTAATGAAGCATGCATTCAGCCAGAGCAGTTTGCTGTGGTACAGTAAGTGCATATATTTTCACATCTTCTTGTACTGGCCTTTCTCGTGAACCTAAGCTTCCAACTGAACTACAATCATATCACAAAACATACTAAAAGCTATTTATAACAGAACATTATGATGCCACACTGTCTCCTGGGTGAGACACTCGACTTCTGAGACAGAGTAAAGGTGCTGCTAACTGTTAGCCATTTTAGAATATATATAATTATCTTCTGAGAAAGGAGACATGAAGTGTATCTTTGCACTGAGATTCTGTTTAATGTATGCATGCAGTGGCTTCATATGTAAACCTGCAGAACTCATGAGGTGAAGGGTCACAACACAAGCTTTTCCCTAAACAATGTTTTATTTATTTTGGGATGCAAGCCCCTTTAAGCGCACATATTTTCTTTGCCCTGTGGCAAAATGTAAAGAATTCCAATACGTGGGTTTAAAAAAAGCTACATTTTATGACTGCCTGGTGGAAACATTTTAGAACAGCATGAGATAAACTACAAAACTGCAAATGTTTTTTCCTGCCCAATGGCAAAATATATAGAATTGCAAGAAATTTGCTTTAAACCACATGTTTTTCTTTTAACCTGATGGCAAAATGTGTAGAGCTCCAAGATGTTAGCGGTTTTCAACAACACAAAAATGATGGCTGAGGAGTGAGGCGGGGGAGTGACACTGACAGACAGTCGTGCTTGGCTACTGTGTGAGAGCTTTAGCTCTAGACTCCAGTGTGTGGCAACATGGTTCTATGTTGATTTGACTGTCAAGCCAAGTCAAAATTGTGACTATTAATTGCAAACATTTCTAGGGCTTCTATCTGTCTGTCGGGTCTCATGCTAGAGGTAACATAACACACACATGGGCATTGGTCTGGTGAGTTAAACTTTTTAAAGGGAACATTTGCAGTGTCTGTTGTCTGTTGTCTACACTGCATGGCAGTTTACAGTTATCTCAAATGAAATCCAGCTATCCAATATTGATGCTTCATTGCCATCAAGTGGAGCTATGTGATATTACAAAAAGTAGAATCACGTCAGTTTCTCCATAATAAGACTTCCTTAGTGCATAAAACAAAGACACATAATGGTGTGAAAGTCACATTTATAATAGATACTGTAGATGTATTTTTTAAAGGCAACATTTAAACACTGGCATTGTACCTTGGTTGGAAGTTGTGAGAGGTCAATTCAAAAATCTGAACAGCACGCCTTCTTACATGCATACACAAATAAAAAGAATCATGAATCAAACTCACCCGCAAACATATTTTTCCTTTGTCGATAACTTATAATTTAGTATAGGCATTGGGCTCACAGAAGTCAATATTAAGTGTAACACCACCTTGTAATCAATTGTATTTGCCGGTTTAAGTGAATCAATGGAGATTACTTGACCAAATGTGGAACATCGATTAGGCTCAAGAGATACATTGTTATCTGAAAAGGGTCATTTACGGGATAGACCATCAGGCCCAATGTCACATTCATTATATTCAGCCATTCATCTAATTTCTTTATTGATCAATGAATCTGCTAGTCTATAGTATGTCACCATTTCTGTATTCACCTCTCTTTAACATCAACCCAAGTTTGGATGCTTTGCTGTGTTGTTTAAAAGCAAATTAGCGAAGACAGATCTTGAAAATTGTGATTTTTGTGGACGGTTGTATTGCTCAGTAATATTCCCCTAATATGTTATCCATATTAAATCCCCAGCACTGAGATAAATAAAGTTATCAACTATGTTTGGGTTCTGACTGAATTTAACTGTCTTAAATATATTTTGGTACGGCATGCTATCTACTGTCCAACTTGTTGAAAATACAGGAATTCTCAAATGAAGGCTGAGATCTCAGTGAGAGACAGATAAACTGAAATAATGAATGCCCTCAGTTCAATGTTGTGTGGCTCAATGCACGCAGGTCAAAGGGCCTGCTTTTTCCGTCACAATGGTGAAGAAAACAACTATATTCGGTCATAGTTTTAGATTATCTTTCCAGTCAAATTTGTGGCTGATGGGATAATACAATGACTATAACTTACTATGCAGTACATATGTAACCATTAGGAAACATTAGGATTTAGAGTTGTATTGATATTATAGACAGTTTTACAATTATAAACAGAATATTATGTTTTACTCAGTGATTTTGACCATAAAATGTAGTATTTTGGGGGGTCTGCGTGGCGTAATGGGCTAAATTGGTGCATTTTCAGGACATTCTACCTCATAATATTCTGTAGTTCGAGCCTAACAATGGATTCTCCAGATTTTCTTCAGACCTCCAGAACGAGGCAGTGCATATTGACATAGCACTGCCCAGGATTTGAGTTGGATAAATTAGATTATCTATCCTAGCATGTTGCTCTCTAAATTTTTTATTTTATATTTTGTTATGGATGGGGAATTTGTAATTTCTCATCAAACTATAGGCTCAAGCCCATACATTACATGGGATATTTGCATTCACCAGTGCAGAATTTTAAGATGCTTAATTTAGAGCTGAAGTACAGATGTGGACCTGGTTAGCATGTCATTATGTTCTACAGTATGTTTTTCCTTCTGTCTGTTGATCCTCCTACTTGTCTACCTGCCACTGTGTTAAACTCCGATCTAAGGCTTAAATGCCCTAAGGAAAACTGCTTCTTGTTCTAGGCCAAAGACTACTTTTTTCTCTCCCAATTTGTGGTTTAATGATGACAGATCGCTAGCAAGGAGAGGATAAAAGTAGGCTTCTCCCTCATGACTGAAATAATGGCACTGTCTATATACCTAAGATGAATGCACTAACTGTAAGTTGCTCTGAATAAGTTATGATAAATTACTAACATTTAAATGTAAATGACTGATGATGCGAATACCAAAAGTGGTAATTGATGTTTTTGTTTTACCATTAACTGATTTACTGTACATTTACTCATAGACTAGGTCTGCGCTTACAATTGAAACTGTCCAGCTATGAACATGTATGCAACATTTAACAGTCTCATTCTTTGCTATCTATTGTGCTTATTGTATTTTTTGCAAAAGTCTTAGACCTTGTTAGCCTTGCTTACAATGCAACATTTAAACAATTCACGTTGATATACTATCATGTAATTTGTCAAGTAGCCCTGTGATTGACTTTTCCAAGCTTCTTGACCTGTAACACTTGTTTTGGCAACTTTTTCTTCTTCCCCCTGTCCAAATGTGAAAAAAGATTCATTTATATTGATATGGCTGAGATGGCTAATCAGAAACTCTGTTCAATCTGCAAACTTTGGCTGCAAGTAGGACTTACACTTTGCAAAGATGATTATGGTCATTATCGGTCTGAAATTTTTTTTTGCCAATTACCGTAGTGAAAGATGGCTATTTCTTGGCCATTTCACAGTTGAACACTGTAAAAATGATTTATTTGCTTTGTCTCAGTTAAGTTTAGCCAACATTAGGAGTTAAGCTCACTCAACTTGTATGTTATTTGACCTTAACTCCTAATGTTGGTTGAACTTAAGTGAGTCAAAGCAAAAAGATGACTTGACTAAGTCAAGTTGTGTCAACAAATATTTTTTTTATATATTAACAGTTCTCCTAGGAGAAATTCATCCTTGTTACATTTTATTGTATTAATGTTCATCAGTATTTATTGTTATATTATATAATTTAATGAGATAAATTATACATTTTTGTATTTTCAAAATAAATTACTCTTAAACTGTCTTTTTCGTTTCTCCTTGTCCAAAGACTGGTAAGGAAACATAATGTAATTTAATATTTTGAGTGGAAAGCTAATTCATGTCACTGTAACATTATCCATTAGAGATTTGAGAGTTTTGTGAATAACAAACTTTTTAAACTTCCCCTGTGGAGCTGGTTGTGAGTTATTTTCACATGCATAAAACATTATGCCTCGTACGTTTACAAATGTTAAAAAGTCAGTTTACCCTAACCTTAAATTCACTAGCCTAGCATTAGCTTCGTATCGAAACGATAAAAGGTTAATTACATAAGCTATTACATTTCGCAAGCTTAGCATAATTTTTGTGGAAGTTAATTCCGACGGCCATTTAAATAAACAATTTTCTGATCAACAAAGGGACGGTTATAATCTTATGCTTGTCTACTTACAACTTAGATGTGTAAATATGGTTGTCAATATTTCCATAGTTGCACCAAAATAGGTCAGGGTTTTGCTTGTTTTAGGGTGGCAGCACTGAGCCCATTGTACAGGAACTCTGTTAAATTCTGGTTAAATATTTTAGTGCGACTTGGGAAAACACTTATTTTTAACTATTTTAAAGATCGATGAACATATTTACACATCTAAGTTGTAAGTAGATAAGCATAAGATTATAACCATGTCTTTGTTGACCAGAAAAGTTTTTATTTAAAGGTCCATCTGTAGGTAATGACCCATTATTGTTTCGATATGAATCTAACCTAGCATATTATCCCTGAACTAAACGTTCCCAAAGTACCAGTACTTTTTTAAACAATTGGTCTGTTCTTGAAAGTGTTCTGGTAAAACGGATATTCAATAAAAAAAATAACTGACATTTTGATTGGCCATATCGTAATGCTGGAATCAGACCAGGCACGGCAACAAAAATCACCATAAGGCACCGTCACGCAGACTCTAGTACACCGCAATCAACATTGTCAATTTTCCGCATCTTCAAGATGGAGGTCAACGTTGCATACCACTGTACTCCTCCAGCAAGGCAACTGGCAGGAGCTTTTTCATTTTAGTATTCATTGACAATAGTTTGTGTGATGAAATCTTATCTACTGAGCTGTCAAAGCTTTTTTGCAGTCCCATAAACCCATATGTGAAAGCAACATATGTTGCTCGGTGGTACATCAACTTCCGGTTCTGGTTCTGTACGACAAAGCACCACAGAAGTTGGATAATTTCAAGGGGGTAAGCCAGCACCCGGAAATTGAAGCTACTATGGGGAGATTCTGAGGCTAACAAGCCATCACGTTCCGTTAGCATTCCATAGACTCCCATTAATTTTGGTGTCACTTTGACAGTGAATCACTTTACATCTGAACTTTGTAAAGATAGGCTAACGATTGTGTCATAACCACGTGACTTTTTGTTGCACAGTAGAGAAATTACTGTATAGTCCAGGAGAAGCTTGCAGCCATTTGGGGGGACATGGAGGCAAACAGTCAAGGGAGAAGTCCATAGAGTCCATGAAAAGCATCGGAACAAAATATTTGCTCCTGCTCCTATGCTCATGGACAACTCCTACTCATGCTCTCCATCTCTGCACGAGGCAAGATTCTGAATAATTCAGATTTCCCTTGGCACAGCTACAGTACAAGAATATTAACAACTTTCAGACAGGTTGCTCATGTCACATCTAAGTCAATAAGCTCAATTTGAGGCTGTGCAGTACGCTCAGGCATCACCGGAAAAGTGCTTCAAATTGACTTCCCTTGGTCTCCGTGGAAGTCAATGGCGTCACTTGGTCCATTTTGTATACTGTCTATGGATAATTTCAACTCTTGCGACACACCCGCCGCACCGCATCCACATTTTGCCGGATCCGGTAGATTTGCTCCAGCGGTGCGGATTGCTTCGTATTGAAATGAATCGACTTCCGATGAATGGATAAGTCTGCGTACGTTATGCGGCAAAATGTCCATTGCGTACGGTTACCCATGTCATGCCATGACAATGCATTGCAATAACTGAATAGATAATTAAACAAATTAAACCCGCAACCTAGTCAACCAACTTCTAAATTGAAACATTGAATTGACATTTATGTTGCCAGTTCTATAAAATCTTCATCAAGTCCAAATTAGAAGATTAGGACTAATACATTTTTTTCATGTATTCAGACTGTGCAAAATCAGTGTCTGAATACAAATAATTCAGTACCTGTTCTAATGGGTGGAATAAGGCAATAGCTGCAATAACCTCAGATGGGATGCGGTCATTGCTGGTTAGACAACATCAATGTCACTTGTTTATATATTACTTCCAAAAATGTGGGTTTATCTGAACAAGCACTGGGTTTAAAATACTGCTGGCCTTAATCCTCCTTCAAATTGAAGTCATGCCATGGCGGGGTGAAATAACTGCCTAAGATTATTTTCTTTTTGCTGTTTAATATATAATTGTATTAACAAGGCAATGCCAAGGGCTGAATAACCAACCTCATCAGCTAGTTTGGAATGGGGAGAAGATTGAGAATTGAGTCCAATTAAACTACTTAAATTCAACCATGCTAGATATAGAGTCCATTAGTTTGTCAGTTCAATCATTATTCTATAGGGTTTCATAAAATAATGTAAATCATGTAATAAATGTGTCATTATTAATTCAACTGGAGTGTGGGAAGTAAAAAAAACACTTTCCTTGTGTCAGTGGGCCACTGAATATGAAGGCTACATGTCATGCATTACATACATGTACAGTGTTTGTATTTGTCTTGAAATCATCTAAGCATGCTGTTAGAAGCAGTAGTTTCAAGATCTAATTTGTTAGGCAAAACAGCATTGGCTAATCTAGCACTGCTATTTTTGCAATATGGGGTTCAATCAATAATGAAGAAAGGTCAGGTTGCCTTCTAGAGCAAGATGTTTTATTCACAAACTCAAGTGCAGACTTAACAGATGCCAACGCAACGAGACAAGTCAGGTGTCTGAAAGAAAAATCTATTAGGAATCCATTATTTTTTTAGAACCTTACTTCTTTGTGAATCTCTGTTTATGCCTAGTCTAGTAAATGTTAAGAGCTGACACACACCTAAAAGGGTGTTACTCAAGGTGTTAAATAAACAGAGAGAAAAGGTAGGCTATAACAATAAGGAGAGTAGCACGCTGTTTACGTTCCCAGTAATATCTAAAATAAAAAATTGCATCTCATTCAAAGTTAGACAAAAAATGTTTCAAACTAAATTATGTAGACTACAGGTCTCAAACCCTCTTCCCAGTGACCCAAAGATGTTCCACAGGCACACATGATTAGACTTGTCAGCTAGTCATCAAGCTTTTAATTAATGTATCAGATGTACTTGTTCCAGGCTAAAACCCTGGCCCTCGAGGCCAGTTACACTCCATTGTTTCATTGCAACCCTCTGATCCTAGACTATTTAGACCTGGTACACCAGATGGGTGCAATTAATGATAATATAGAACAGACAACCAGCAGGTTCTGGCCTTTGTAGGGTATGAGTTTAATACCCCTATCATAGAATAAGTGTTGAATACCCCTGATGTAGACAGTGCAATTTATGATAATATAGAACAGACAACCAGCAGGTTCTGGCCTTTGTAGGGTATGAGTTTAATACCCCTATCATAGAATAAGTGTTGAATACCCCTGATGTAGACAGTGCAATGAATGATAATATAGAACAGACAACCAGCAGGTTCTGGCCTTTGTAGGGTATGAGTTTAATACCCCTATCATAGAATAAGTGTTGAATACCCCTGATGTAGACAGTGCAATTAATGATAATATAGAACAGACAACCAGCAGGTTCTGGCCTTTGTAGGGTATGAGTTGAATACCCCTATCATAGAATAAGTGTTGAATACCCCTGATGTAGACAGTGCAATTAATGCAGCTAACCAATATCTAGATTAAGGGGTGTGTCAGAGAAATTAGAAAGAAATGTGGATGAAAGAGTGGGACTCTTTACAGCAGATATAGTCAACTCAGCCCTTTAAGCTAGCACTCCATTTGTTTTAATTGCAACCCTCTAATCTGGTACTTACAGCTCTAGAAAACATTAAGAGACTACTGCAAATTTTTCTTAAATCAACATCACTGAAAGCCTCTAGAATGTGAGGAAGATGGATGGTCACAAGCAATTTAACATTGTCAAGCTGCTTGGATTTTTTTCGTCAGTAGTGTCATAAAGTCACCCAACATCGATTATTATCATTATTATACAATATTATTCCACCATAAATATTGATTTCTGAACTCTTCCTAAGTTTAACTGTACATTAATATTCTTTGCATTATTAAAGGTCTGACAACACTGAATCTTTTTGGATATTTTGACCAGTTGTGCAAATATTTATATATACATTCATGTTGTCAGTACTTTATGCAATAAAACAAAAATGTTCATTTTAACACATACATCAACAGGTAAAACCAGAGAAACTAATGATTTTGCAGTGGTCTTTTCCAGACCTTGATTTAGATTTAGACATGGTACACCACGTGGGTACAATTACATCCGAAAACCATCAGGCTCCTGTTTCCGTAGGGTAAGAGTTAAACACCCCTGGTTTACAACATAGCTAATGATTATTTTAGGATGAATATGATATTTCCTTCATAATTTTTCAAAATGGGTTGAATATTGTGTGCTACTTAACGATCATTGTGGTTTTCAGTTTTATTTCTTTCATAAAATTTTATTATCATGCTTACATAGCAGTGGAGGAACATACATTCTGGAGAATGGGCTCAAATTAATGTCTATACTGGAGTAAATGGAATGGTACCTCACACTGGGTTTAATGTGTTTAACTCCAATCCTCCTCAATTAAGTTTCACCGGCCTCCACTGATACATACATCTCTAAACACTTGGTCTACTTTTGCGCAAAATAATCAGATGATTTTTCTTCATTGTTTTAGTTTTAGCAGTTTCTCTTGGTTCCTGAGAGATTTTGTAATCGAATGTTTTTTTGTCTTTGCAGCCAGTGACTGTTAATTTGTCTTTCATTTTCTTGTCATCTTTCAAAATTGCTTTCAGGCTTCCAGGAAAGTCACAATGTTGGCCACACATTTACCCTCCAGAATTTTATAGCTTGATCTTAAACTCAAAATGACATTCATGTCAACTTTAACTTAAAAAAATATGTCAGTTATTGGCACACCAAGCAGTTCAAATTAATCGAAATCTAATAGAAAGACATTAGGAACACTTGAGTGGGATTTTCTGGCTTCCTGTTTCCCTAGGGTACAAATATGAGGTGACACACATGCCAAAATACCTGCATTATTGCTTGATAAATGTTTCTGATAGTAATGAGCAGAAAATTACAAATGGCATGCTGTCTACCTATTAACAATATTACATTTAATACTGATTATCAAACTCAGGCTTTTGGTCTGGAAGCATAAAATATCCTGATCCATCCAAACATAGAGAACTGAATGAACAATCACCTCAATATACATTACCCAAGAATATCTAAACAGAGATATCAAATTTTACCTTGATTTATCAAAGCATTCCAATGGTGCTACAGTATGCTCTCAGTCAATGCAGTGCCGAAATGTTTGACAGACAAAAGGAGTCTAAATTAAATAAATATATATAAATAATGTATTTTATAAGAATACATTGTTTTTCAAAATTGTATTTTCCTTAAAATATGTATAATTTCATAATGCACTTTCATCACAAGATGCATTTGAAAATATCCTGGCCTTTTTAATAATTTCATGGCCATGTTTAAGGATTGGAAACAGGAAATGGGAAACTGAAGCCTGGAAACCAGTATTTAGGTTGGAGCAGGGGCCTGGTCAGGATATGCAAGCGTAGGAAAGACAACCTGAGGAGCAAGCAGACTTACTGTACAAGGAAGCTGAAAGACCTAAGCCAAAGGGAAATTACTCTGCTTACTCTGGGTGAAGGTCTTGTAACATATCATAGAAAAAATGTGCCCTTTATACCTGGATTTTATAAAACTTTATAAGCATCATGTAAATCAATAGTTCTCAATCATCGTGTGTACCACTAGAAATTTCATAAATTTTGTTATATCCCTAAACATGTGCTGCATTCAAGACAACTCAAAACCAGGGAATTTCAGACTTGATATTTCCAATTTCCGGTCACAAAGAAATACAGTGCCTTGCGAAAGTATTCGGCCCCCTTTAACATTTCGACCTTTGGCCACATTTCAGGCTTCAAACATAAAGATGTAAAACTGTAATTTTTTGTGAAGAAGCAACAACAAGTGGGACACAATCATGAAGTGGAATGACATTTATTGGATATTTCAAACTTTTTTAACAAATAAAAAACGGACAAATTGGGCGAGCAAAATTATTCAGCCCATTTACTTTCAGTGCAGCAAACTCTCTCCAGATGTTCAGTGAGGATCTCTGAATGATCCAATGTTGACCGAAATGACTAATGTTGATAAATAGAATCCACCTGTGTGTAATCAAGACTCTGTATAAATGCACCTGCTCTGTGATAGTCTCAGAGGTCCGTGGAAAGCACAGAGAGCATCATGAAGAACAAGGAACACACAAGGCAGGTCCGAGATACTGTTGTGGAGAATTTTAAAGCCTGATTTTTTAAGTTTGCCACAAGCCACCTGGGAGACACACCAAACATGTGGAAGAAGGTGCTCTGGTCAGATGAAACCAAAATGGAACTTTGTGGCAACAATGCAAAACGTTATGTTTGGCGTAAAAGCAACACATCTCATCAACCTGAACACACCATCCCCACTGTCAAACATGGTGGTGGCAGTATCATGGTTTGGGCCTGCTTCTCTTCAGCAGGGACAGGGAAGATGGCTAAAATTGATGGGAAGATGGATGGAGCCAAATACAGAACCATTCTAGAAGAAAACCTGATGGAGTCTGCAAAAGACCTGAGACTGGGACGGAGATTTGTCTTCCAACAAGACAATGATCCAAAACATAAAGCAAAGTCTACAATGGAATGGTTTACCAATAAACATATCCAGGTGTTAGAATGGCCAAGTCAAAGTCAAGACCTGAATCCAATCGAGAATCTGTGGAAAGAACTGAAAACTGCTGTTCACAAACGCTCTCCATCCAACCTCACTGAGCTCGAGCTGTTTTGCAAGGAGGATTGGGCAAATATTTCTGTCTCTCGATGTGCAAAACTGAGAGAAATACCCCAAGCGACTTACAGCTGTAATCGCAGCAAAAGGTGGCGCTACAAAGTATTAACTTAAGGGGGCTGAATAATTTTGCATGCCCAATTTTTCAGCTCTTTATTTGTTAAAGTTTGAAATATCCTATAAATTTGTTCCACTTCAAGATTGTGTCTCACTTGTTGTTGATTCTTAATAAAAAATTACAGTTTCATATCTTTATGTTTGAAGCCTCAGATATGGCAAAAGGTCGAAAGTTCAAGGGGGCCAAATACTTTCGCAAGGCACTGTACATATGGCAATGGCAGAAGCATTATCTAGTGAATCAAGTGACTGCAGGTGAAGCTACTGAGCAGAGGGTGAACACCTTGCACTTGGTGGTGTTGGTGGAAACTGCCCAGACAGTGATAAACTCGAGGTAAAGTTAATAATTATGGCTGACAGAATATTGCTCAGTTTTTATGAAGTGGAGCTAGTTAGTTGGTATAGCTGTCGATCGACTTCGGAGGATTTACCGACAGATTGTATCGGTGATGGATATGGTAAATAGCTAACTAGGCCACAGGCTTTCTGGACATATTTGTCTGACGGTTGATGGAGCACTAGCATATATCTTGTGTTTACGCATATTGTGTAATAATGGAGATGCCATTTAGAAATGTATTATTGTTCAGTCTTTACTTACCAGAGTATGTGAGCTGAGTTGAGCATTTGGAAATCCTGCTCCTCGCTCACTGAGCAAAGTATGGAACATAGGGATCACACCGGCATTACGCATTAAAGAAGCTTGGGATTAGTAAACCTCAGACACTGAGGGGAAACATACACACATAGCTAATACAACAAACCGATACAATGAAACCTGCTTCTTAAGTACATACGTACAATGAGACAAACACACCCAGGGAACAGCAGAGGTTATATAGAAGCTTTGATTATAACATGGGAAACAGGTGCACAAATAATTGACATGGTAGGCTACAGGTGTATGTTTGCCTTCAGATGACTAACCAGTCAAAAAGGAAGATACTGTATGAAAAGATTGTCCAGGGGATGTCGCCAAAGGTCCCTGACACAGGTCCCTAGCAACACCAACCAGCTATGGACTGTGACACTGACACTGATAACAGCTTGGTTGGTCTGTTTCCTCTTTGGGCCGGAGAAGACAATGGCTGTTTTGTCAAAGATTATTTGTAATGTTGACTCATCGGACCACAAAACATAATTCCACTGTGTTACTGAAACGTGTGGAATGTTCTCGCATGAACCGGTGAAATGAAACGTGCAGGTGCAACATATAGAAGGACAAATATAGCCTAATAACAAAATGTGAAACTGAAATGTAAAAACACCCTAAATATGTTGGCATACAATGTAATTCATGTTTTCAAAATAGTTTCCTGAGAAATACAGTATAAATATATGTACACATTTTGGAGCAACATATGCTGCCAATGTAGTGGCATTTTACAGTAAACAGTAACTATTATAGAAATATTTAATTGATATTCTAAAAGTAAATGGAATGTCTTTTCATTTAACAATATCTGGAAATGTGTCACAGGTGTGAATGTCATGTTTAGTATTTTTAAGAATGTGGAAGAGCCTGTTTCTGCTTTGACCCAAACTGTTTAGTCAAAGGAATGTTGTTTTACAATTGGTGGTGGTCAATCATTGTCTCTGTTCCTTCTATCTGTCAACAAGGGCAATTGGCTAGAGGGCTCACATCTGGCCATTAGATAAGGGTTGGTCAGTTAGCCATAATCAGGTCCTGGTCAGGTTTCATCTAA
>JACXGM010007853.1:0-29915 GCA_016801145.1 Umbra pygmaea | reverse complement strand
CCTAAACAACGATCAATATTAACCAAATTTCTCTCTCATATTGCTCATCATAACCACTGAAAATTATAAAAACAACTAACCCAAATTCCAATTATTTTATATTTTTTTATTTTGCTGATCCGAAAAATGATCCGATCCGTGACTCTGATCCGAAAACCGATCCGATCCGTGAGTTTCATGATCCGTTGCACCCCTAATATTTGTACTGTCCTGGACACCATGATTTGGCCTCAAAATAGACATATTTGATTAGTTCAGGTTTGGTCTGTGTGGCACAGCTTTGATCTGGCCCAAACTATAAAAGTCCATGATTAGTCCATATTTAGTCGGTCCCATAGAATGTATATATCACTGGACGTAACATGTGTGACGTCACCCATTGGTTTGAGAAGATCTGATTTGGGTCATCGAATTTGCATCCATGTTTGGGCCATATTCAACCAGTCCAATCTACCCTTGATCTGGCTCAAACTATAGACGTCCATGATTGTTCTATATTTAGTCTGTCTGCACCAGCCCTGATCTGGCTCAAACTATAGACGTCCATGATTGGTCCATATTTAGTCCGTCTGCACCAGCCCTGATCTGCCTCAAAATATAGATGTCCACGATTGGGCCATATTTAGTCTGTGCAGACCAGCCTTGAGCCAGCACAAAATATAGACACCCATGTTTGGTCCATATTTTGTCAATCCAGACTACACTCTATCCAGCCCAAACTAAAGGTGTCCATGATTGGTCCCTGCCTGCAAGATCATCCAGCATGATCAGTATGACAGTGGGTCAGTGATGGTCTGAGGAGGCATATCCTTGAAGCATCACACAGACCTCCACCTGCTAGCCAGATGGCATCTGCAGCAAGATGATGTCACTGAGCATCGTTCAACAATTCAGCGCACTTTGCACAAGGAGAAGCTGTAGTGGAGTGTGATGCGGAAGAAGCATTTTCTGCACATTCGCCAGAGGTATGCAAACACACATTTGGACAAGCCAGCTTCATTTTGCTGTGGACTGATGAAACAAAATTTGGTGGAGGATCCATCATGCTGTGGGGCTGTTTGGCCAGTGCCGGTACTGGGAATCTTGTTAAAGTTGAGGGTTGCATAGATTCCACTAAATATCAGCAGATACTTTAAAATAATGTAGAGGAATCAGTCAAAGTTGAAGTTATTCAATGACCCAAAACACTGGTCAAAAATCTACTCTGGCATTTATGCAGAGGAACAAATACAATGTTCTGGAATGGCCATCCCAGTGCCAAGATCTGAAAATCATTTAAAATCTTTGGGGTGATTTTAAGTGGGCTGTCCATGCTTGGCAACCATCAAACCTAACTGAACTGGAGATGTTCTGCATGAAGAAATGGTCCAAAATACCTTCATCCAGAATCCAGACACTCACTTCAGGTTATAGGAAGCTTCAAGAGGTTGTTATTTCTGCTAAAGAAGGCTCAACTAAATATTGATGTGAAATTTCTGTTGGGGTGCTCAACTTTATGCACCTGTCTAATTTCGTTTTGATGCATATTGCCCATTTTCTGTTGATCCAATAAACCTAATTTCACTACTGAAATATTACTGTGTCCTTCAGTGATTTGATAGATCAAAATGAAATCGCTGATCCAAACACCCAATTATTTTAAAATAAAATCATGTCAGTGGTGCTTAAACATAAGATATTACAGCATGAAATATTAAAAATATTCAGGATATAAAATGAACATGGATTAAACTGAGGTATTGTCAGTAGGGAGAAGGAAGAAAATATCCCATGGTTTACATTAGTTTACGTGGAATACAAAATATATTAAATATTTAGGCTATTTAATTAGTGACATTAAATAACAAATATACAAGGATTATTATATCCCATTGCTTAATAACATTAAAGCAGATGTAATAACATGTCAAAATCTTACTATAAACATTACAGTCAGAATAATTATTTTCCTAATGTCATGGCTGCCAGAATACTTAGTTATCTTTGCAGTAATAACAAATACCCCCAAAGTTTTTTCCAAATGCTAATACACAAAATGTATAATTTGGCTCATTGTGTCAAAACTAAACACACAAGAATGCTTTACACAACACTTGAAGATTAACATTGAACTGCCATGTCAAAACTGCCATTCTGCAATCAAAACTGCCATTCTGCAATCAAAACTTAACACTCTGACTTCAAAAGGCCCTCTTCAGATCGATAGTTAACACACATGCACATGAACCATAAACAGTCAAACAGACACAACACACTGGTCAACTTTACTCAAGACACTTCTGTCATTTGTAGTTTTTAAACCGTTTTTATTCCCGAAACCATGCCTCAGTGATACATTGTACAGGTAGTAAAACAACTCCCATTACAAGTCAGGGATCACTTTGTCAATTGGGGTCGGGCCACGTCACCTCGACCATATCACAGGCGATGTTCTCCCTTGCCAGGCAACGGGAAAATATCGCCGGGCGTGGCGTATCCACCTGTGGATCGAGCCCACCTCGATGTCTCTGCATGCCTCCTCCATTGCTTGCAGGAGCAGCACGCGTGCATGTGTAGGCGGTCATGGACCTTCCACCGCCATGCCGAAAATAATTCCCCTATCAGGTTGAGGACCGGGAAATAAGGGGGCAGGTACAGCACCATGAAATGGTCGTGGTTGGCGAATTAGTCCCGGACCAGAGCAGCCCGGTGGAAACTGACATTATCCCAGATGACAACGAACATGGGCTGCCCTGGTTGGTCCTATGTGACCGTGACATGTAGTGCATGCAGAAATGTCAATATGTGTGCAGTGTTGTAGGGACCCAGGGTGGCATGGTGATGGAGGACCCCCTGACCACTAATGGCTGCACACATCATGATGTTGCCCCCGCACTGCCATGTGCATGTGTGTTAACTATCGATCTGAAGAAGGCCTTTTGAAGTCAGAGTGTTAAGTTTTGATTGCAGAATGGCAGTTTTGACATGGCAGTTCAATGTTAATCACAAAAAAGTGTTGTGTAAAGCATTCTTGTGAGTTGAGTTATGACACAATGAGCCAAATTATGCATTTTGTGTGTTAGCAATTGGAAAAAACTGTAATAGTCGATTACATGTTCACTTAACGTACCGTATATTGATGCAGTATGAGTGCCTCAAAATTAGATGAGGAACATCTGTACATTGTTGCATATTACTTAATCCATCAATCTGGATTTTTCAAGATATGGCATATGATGTGGGGTTGAGATACCCAATGAGGTGGATAATAATCTTATCCTCTATTACTGTAAAAAACACTACTACTTAAATATTGGAACTCTAATTATCTACCAACTTTGAGAGAATGGAAGAACCTCATGTTGTATAATTTAAATATAGAGGAAACTAGCAAATGAGAGAAATAAAGTAAAACAATTCCATGTAATTTAGGGGATGGTGATGAAAGCATTAGGAAATAAGTAAAATTTAAGAGTATGAGCAAATATGAATTCATAAATATTTTGTCTAGTCAAAGTATGTTCAATTGGATTGTGTTGGATGTTTGTGAATGTATGTACAGTGCCTTGCGAAAGTATTCGGCCCTCTTGAACTTTTCAACCTTTTGCCACATTTCAGGCTTCAAACATACAGATATGAAACTGTAATTTTTTGTGAAGAATCAACAACAAGTGGGACACAACCATGAAGTGGAACAAAATGTATTGGATATTTCAAACTTTTTTAACAAATAAAAAACTGAAAAATTGGGCGTGCAAAATTATTCAGCCCAGTAAGTTAATACTTTGTAGTGCCACCTTCTGCTGTGATTACAGCTGTAAGGTGCTTGGGGTATGTCTCTATCAGTTTTGCACATCGAGAGATTGACATTTTTGCCCATTCCTACTTGCAAAACAGCTCGAGCTCAGTGAGGTTGGATAGAGAGCATTTGTGAACAGCAGTATTCAGTTCTTTCCACAGATTCTCGATTGGAATCATGTCTGGACTTTGACTTGGCCATTCTAACACCTGGATCTGTTTATTTGTGAACCATTCCATTGTAGATTTTGCTTTATGTTTTGGATCATTGTCTTGTTGGATTCTTCCAGAATGGTCCTGTATTTGGCTCCATCCATCTTCCAATCAATTTTAGCCATCTTCCCTGTCCCTGCTGAAGAGAAACAGGCCCAAACCATGATGCTGCCACCACCATGTTTGACAGTGGGGATGGTGTGTTCAGGGTGATGAGCTGTGTTGCTTATACGCCAAACATAACGTTTTGCATTGTTGATTGATTTTGATTTTGAAACCAAAATCAAAAAGTTTGATTTTGGTTTCATCTGACCAGAGCACCTTCTTCCACATGTTTGGTGTGTCTCCCAGGTGGCTTGTGGCAAACTTTAAATGACACTTTTTGTGGATATCTTTCAGAAATGGCTTTCTTCTTGGCACTCCTCCATAAAGGCCAGATTTGCACAGTATACGACTGATTGTTGTCCTATGGACAGACTCGCCCACCTCAGCTGTAGATCTCTGCAGGTCATCCAGAGTGATCATGGGCCTGTTGGCTGCAACTCTGATCAGTCTTCTCCTTGTATGTGCTGAAAGTTTAGGGGGACGGCCAGGTCTTGGTAGATTTGCAGTGGTCTGATACTCCTTCCATTTCAATATTATCGCTTGCCCAATGCTCCTTGGGATGTAAATAAAATTGGGAAATCTCTCTGTATCCAAATCCGGCTTTAAACTTCTCCACAACAGTATCTCGAACCTGCCTGGTGTGTTCCTTGTTCTTCATGATGCTTTATGTGCTTTCAACAGACCTCTGAGACTATCACAGAGCAGGTGCATTTATACGGAGACTTGATTACGCACAGGTGGATTCTATTTATCATCATTAGTCATTTAGGTCAACATTGGATCATTCAGAGATCCTCACTGAACTTCTGGAGAGAGTTCGCTGCACTGAAAGTAAATGGGTTGAATAATTTTGCTCGCCCAATTTGTCAGTTTTTTTTTGTTAGAGAAGTTTGAAATATCCTATAAATTTTGTTCCACTCCATGATTGTGTCCCACTTGTTGTTGATTCTTCACAAAAATTACAGTTTCATATCTTTATGTTTGAAGCGTGAAATGTGGCAAAAGGTCAAAATGTTCAAGGGGGCCGAATACTTTTGCAAGGCACTGTATCTGTTCCAAAATAACTTGAAGTAGATATACGTATATATTTATATTTAAATGTTTGGGGAAACTCTCTATGCAAGAAACGGGGACATCAAGGACAGAGAGATAAAACTGCACTCATTCACAGACAATATGTACCCACAAACAAAAATGCAGAATTACACTTGCTCATTCTCGTGCACCCAGGGACATATAGAATGGATTTTCAGGTTGGGAAAGCCCAGTGTAAACTGTGTCAGCAAGAGAGTGAATGTGGGGCACTTAAGGTCAGATGAGAGTAGCTTCAACTGATGAACTGACGAGATAGAGAATTTTATGTTTAATGCAAATAACAATACAGCAATGAAGTGCTCCCCATTATCCCTTAAACTTAAAAAAAAGGTTCTAGTAAGATTTATTGCTGGCTCTGAGGGTTCCAGGTGAAACTATTCACAGGTAAAGAACATTTCCCATGGGAAGATTGCTTGGAATAGGAATTTGAAAGGAAGTTCTCCAAGTATGTCGGCGACTGCCAGCAGGCTGGATGGAGAGCATACAGTTTCCCAGTGGAGGTTGGATGCAGGGGATCTGGATCTTTAGCCAGAATCTTTAGATATTTGGGCATCAATGGAGAGAGGACAGGAGTGCCATCCACAGTACCACCGATGCGGCAGAGAGGGCTTCAAGATGGCTGTGGCTAAAAAGACGAGAGCTGGACACAAGTTGGGGTCTGCTCTGCCCCGGCTGGGTCAACTGGAAGAGGATGTATGATGTTGAAAGACCCAAAACACCAGGGCCCGTATTCATAAAGATTCTAAGAATCCTCTTAGAAAACTCCTAATTTAGCTTAAAAACTTTTACGTAGGAGTCTGAGCTTAAGAGCGATTCCAGACCGATCTAAGAGCAACTCTGAGCAAGAAAAAGAAAAAAACTCTCATCTTAGTGAGGAGGCGGGGCTGACCCCGTTGCTATGTATGACACAATCTTTTGAAGACTGTGATTGGTTGGTTGTCCAAAAAGGAAAAAAAACAAGCGATTTTTAAGTATCCCGTGAAACTGTCACGGATTTAGAAGTTAAGGATCCCTGGCAGTTTCACAGAATTTTCAGCCATTCTGTGAAACTGTAACAGAGGTTGAAGCTAAGTGTCCATGGTAGTATCACGTATTTCGGAGATCACGTTGAATAATTCGGATGTGAGTTTCATCAATTACTCGGACAACAAGGCTGCTATATTCATAAATGCAGTTTTTTATGCCTGCAAGGTGGGAATGTCTAGTGGAAAGGAAATGAACTGCGACACAATAAGAGATTCTGAAAGTGCTGTAATTGTTTGTGTGATCACTCTGCTTACAGAAGATTGTGACAGCCCTAAATCATCACTGCTGCATTGTTGTATTTTCCGAGTTGCCAAATATCTTAATGTAGTGATTACTTTAATTTCTTGCACTATGACATTTCTGCGCTGTGTCAGAGATGTTAGCGTGTCTCTAATAAGATCGGTCACAAACATGATCCCTGCACGATCTAATATATAGTGTCTTATTGACTCACTTTCATCCATTGTCTGAAACACATTTCTTCTCCCTCTTCGTAATTCCTCTGTTTTCTCCTCTCCTGAAGGAACTCTTAAGCCTCTTAAAAGTCCTCGTCTGTACTCCTACCAATTTTGGCCTTAGGACCTCTTTTAAGAGTTAAGATGCTTTCTGAATTACTTTTTTCTTTACTAGGATTTTTTTTTAATTTTAAGAGTAAACGCCCACATTTCTAAGAATTTTCTTAGAATTTTCTCACTAGAAGCTACTCTTTGCATAAAGATTCTTTATGAATACGGGCCCAGAGGATCCAGGATCATCACTGAAGATGTGTCCAGAGGCATCAGTAGATTAATGTTCACAGCTCAGGTACCGTACACAGACATTTTGTGATGTTACAGTAATAGCTATTTTAAGTTGTTGAACCACATAATGTTATGGAACCTGACTGTCATTGTGTAAGCTCAGTTCATTATCAATGCCCCGCACTACCAAGTTAACATTATTAGAGGACTGAAAAATAAGATAACTTTACTGAAGCATTACAATTTTAGAATCGCTGTTTAAACCCCTCTGCCCCTTTAGTTCCTTTCATTGCAGATAGCAAGCTGCACCGATGATCACCCGAGTTTTGCCGTGACGTCTTACAGCCTTTCTTATTGCAGATTTACTTTCTTCTGATCAAAATCGTAATGTCACCATTTTGTTTCCAATGTTATTAAATTGTTTCAGAAAAAAGGCCAGGTGTTTCTGAACTTATTTATCTGTAAGTTCAGTTACACCTGGCTCCTACATTAATGATATGGGGAAAAAACAGATTTAAGGATTGTTGATAATGTGCCTTACATGTACTGTATATTCTGTATAATTCAAAATATGACCTTTCTAAAGATTTACAATATAATGTAATTTTGCACACTTAATACAGTAAAAAACAAAATTAGCCTCTCCTACTTGCTGTTGTTTTACTTAGGTGATAAAGACTGTAACATTCTCCCACCATGGAGTCTGAGTGGGTTGGTGGCTCTACCCCCGGACAATCATTATCTATGACATCATCACAAACCAATGGATTTTCTGTTCAGTCCTGTGTTTGTGTTGTTAGCTGCCGTTCATCGCTGCTTGTTACATGTGTGTGAGTGCAGTTGTTTTGATGTATTCAATAGCCAGTTTTGACTCAAAGGCGTTTTTGTTTGTACGTGTTTCCGTTGACGTTAGATCTTTATCTTTTCTTCACCTTTGCCTCCCTGCTACTCCTTACGGCACATGGCTCATTACAAAGACATCAGACACGGACCCCTCTTTCTTCATCAGGCACAGACGTTGGAGTTCTGCTGCCTTCTGATTATGGTTTCTCTATAGCAGTCTTCATTTTTACCTAGCCATTGTGCTGCCCGATCTGCATTGTTGTTGTTTGGGGTTTTAAGCTGGGTATTTCTGCAAATGTAATAAGGATGTTACAAAATTAAACAATTATACCCTTAAATGTTGATGCTACAATTAGTCCAATCGAAATACTTCCAAAGACAAGAATATTTTATTTCAAACAAAGATTAACAAAAATGTTTGCATTGGACAATGAAATTTGAAAAGGGATACACTATTATTTAAACCTGTGTAAAAATAAACTACTCATAAATAGCCTAATGCATCTGAACTGATATACAGTGATTTGTAACATTGTCTTGGTAATAGATGTCCACTATTTTTTAAATGTCTTAAAAAATGTTGTTCTCCTTGTCTTCCAACTGGCAGGTTATTTGATTGGATTCCCGACAGTCTTTCCTAGATACATATTTAATGAATATGCCAGTTTCATTTACACGATTCCTAGTTTGTGACTCAGCTGCAGCATCCTCTAAATACTTGAAGGATTGTATCTTACAGAAACATAAAAAACAAATGTTCAAATGTCAAGTGGCAGAAGTCAGAAGTGATATAAGCAAAGGCATTGTCAGATCTGTCTGAGAATTGTTCAAGGGACAAGCGTACATTTTGAACACATTTTGTTTGTAGAGAAAATACAAATGTATTTGATTATACAATTTGCTTGATACCCTAAATGTAGGAATAAATGGTTCCAAATCCATAGATCCCAAAAGGTACTACATCAAATGCTTAAAATGTACTCTATATGAATTGGCTGTGTGAATGTGCTTTTGTTTTGCTTAAGATAATTTATGAAGTTGGTCTTCTGTGTTTCATATAATAGTAATCCACAGTATAATAACTATGGACAATGGAGAAAAGTTTATGAAAAACCCCTTTAGGAACTAGCCCACTGAAATAAGTTTCCCTGGGGGCTACTGACTGTGATAATCAGAGACGTGGAAAGATTTCTAGAAACATATCCTGCCTAGTGGCATATTGGTCCCTGTAGATACTATGTAACCACAGTTGGTTCAGGTACAACAGTGGAGTAAACCTTTCAAAGAGGTCTGGAGGAACTCCAGCATGAATTTATGATGGTTGTTGAAATGTTTGAGTGTTTTCTGTGGAAAAAGAAGAGAATGTAAAGAAGAGATCATTGCACATAACTACCTATGAAGAAAGGAGAAACCCTTTCTGAAAATATAAAAGGAAGGTGTTTTTTTCCTAGAAAGTCTAATTTTAATTGAAGAGACATGCATAAAGATGTGGGTGGAAAGAAGTGGGGAAAAAAATGCTATGACCTCTTCCAAAGGACAGTACTGGATTTTGTTAAAAGGCGATTTTAAACAAGTATAAATTTTTGTTGTTGAGTGTCGACTATGACATTTAATGGAAACTATAAAAGTATATTTAATAGTTAAATAGGCCAACAAGCTAATTTCCCACCAGTCAAAGACATGTTTCATGCTGTGCTAATTAATTTGTAAAGGTCCATGCAAAAATCTGTCACAGCTAGCACTAGCCTTTTGGGGACCATAAGCGAGATGTGTTTGTGACCCCACCTCAACACAAAGCTAACGTTGCTACACTCCCTGTGCACACTTATTGACTTTTGCTCTGTATATTTAGTCCAATACTGGATTCCATGCACATTTCAATGACAAAATTTGATCTAATTTCGGTTTAAGATGACAAATGGTGGATGGACCTTTGTTGCGTGATTGGGGATTAAGGGATTGGTGTTGTTATAAAAAGGTATAGAAATCTTTCCAAAATCTTTCAATAATCAGTAGGCCTAAGTGAATAATGTGGGGCAGAGTACGCCTCTGTAACTGGGTGGAAAGAGTGATAAGCGTTTCAGCAATCATTGAAACTCAGACTCACACTGAAATTACCCCTTCTCTAAAAGAATATATATTTCCAGTGAAGTATAGAGTAAACCTAAAGTATATGTTGTATTGGTACCTAGTGGATTTAAACAAGGATCCTGCAAGTTCACTTTGCCTCTAGATTTATGGATACAGAGAGTGAATTATACACAGCGTGAAATATAAAGGCAATGCCTCAGACACTCTTTCTCCACATCTCTCCATGGCATTGAGCTGTTAAACAATATTGCATTTGTAATACCTCATCTGTGCAAATATACACAGCCCCTCTTGTCTTTTAAGACACTTGTTCTCTTTCCACACCATTGCTTATAAATTACTGGGGTCCCATGTCAATTCCATTCCAATCTGTCTGCTACCAGTAAAGTGGGCCATTTGTGGTAAGTAGGGCTGAGCAATGTATGTGGCCTAAAATGTGTACCACAATACAGTCGTATGCAAAGGTTTAGGCACAACTGACAATTTCCATGATTTTGATTTATAAATAATTGGGTGTTTGGATCAGCAATTTCATTTTGATTTATCAAATAACTGAAGGACAAAGTAATGTTTTGGTAGTGAGTTTAGGTTAATTGGATTAACAAAAAAATGTGCAATATGCATTAAAACGAAGAAAAAACATTACTCTAGCACTCTATGTCATCAAATTAAGAAATAATTAAAGGGATCGTTTTTCAAATGTCAGATTCTGACGTGGATACAATTTTTTTATGATTCTCAATACAGTTTTGAAAATGTTTTTGAAAGTCGAAAAATAACATGCAGCATGAGTTTAGCACAGTTGCTGGAAGTCTTTGCAAACATTGTCACTAATCGCCATAATTTTCAAAATTATGTTGATTGGCACAAACAAAAACCAAAAGTCCATTAAAACATGTGCTGCTATGTAGTCTCAGTGGTCAGAGCAGCTGTCTCTGCTTCCAGAAGGTATAGATACGTGCTTACTTTTATTTATATTATAAACACCACTGTGGTTGACTTCTAAACAACTACATATAATACAGAGTTTCTCTGACCACTTGGCAATGCAACAGCTTGGCTTAGGAGGCGAATTTTCAAAACACTTGTTAATGGATTTATTACATCTATGCTTGTGACAATCAACATCTTTTGGAGAATGTCTCTAAAGCATAAAACATTATTCACTCATTTTGTCACCATGTGCTACTGTATATTGTAGAACCAAATTTAATAGCTTTATAGCATAGCATATTATAAAACATATCAAATGTCATATTATAACAAAAAACATCACATAGTAGTCCCATAGTAGCCTAATAACAGTCTAATCTCAGATTCATGGGGAGATGCATTTAGATCTTCTTCAGATATAACTTGGGAAGTTCTACAATCATACCTTCAGTAAACTGATTTAGATCAATTTTTAGGTTCTGTTTACATTTTCTGTATCATTTATGTACTGTCAATTTTCTTTTGTTGCAATGTAATATTATAACACTTTATATTTCCACAAAATCATCAACTTCAGGTTCAAAACATTGAAAATTGCATTCTCTGTGACATTGCAACAACTACTGTACATATTTTAGAATCCCTCCACTTTTGCCAAATTAACTATAAAGTACCATGCATGCATAAAATGTCAGCAGACATTCTAATTACTTTATCAGCAGAAAAAGGGCTGCTTTGTACCCTACAATTATGATTTGCAGTTGTCAACACATCACACATACTTCCAACGACATTAGCCAAACTAAATAGAAAATGTGCTGCCCAGACTTACCAAACAGATTACAAGACAAATGTCGCAAAATAAGCCAAACAGCAATAGCATAATGCACACACCTACACATATAACATGTAACACACACTTTTCAGCTAAATTTGGGGGCTGTTGCATGTTAACAATGTAACATGTTTAATAATGCCTTGCTGGCATCCAAGGAATATTCGAAGGGCACTGAAATGTATTTATTGTTATAAAATCAAAATATAATCACATTTTTTCCCTTTAATCTCTGAGTGTACATGTATTATATACAAACAGTTATAATGGAAGTTATTAATCCCTCATGGAAAATCAGGTTGAAAAAATATACAGATGTTCAGCTGTTTGCAATGAACAAATAAAAAAAGCAATTGAAATTACTCAACAGAATGAGTTTCAATTGGTTTCCCCAAAATTCCACTGCAAATGCAACTGATAATGACTTCTTTAGTGTCAAAATTATTCAACTCTTTCATGGCAAGCATCTTTAGTACTTAGTAGAGCACCCTTTTGCTGTTTTGACCTGCTGCAAAGGGTTAGGTGTGTGTGCTTTGGGGTTCAAGTCAGGTAGGTGTGATGGCCACTGTATAATCTTTCAGGATTTTTTCTGCAACCAAGCCTTGGTGGAATTTGATGTATGCTTGGGATCATTGTCTTGTTGGAAGGTCCAATGATGCCCAAGCTTTGGCTTCCTCACAGTCGGCATAAAGTTTTATACTAATATTTCTTGATACTTCAATGAATCCATCTTGCCTTCTACATGCTGCAGGTTTCCTTTGCCAGCGGATGCAAAGCAGCCCCAGAGCATCACCCAGCCACCACCATGCTTGACTCTGGGCAGGGTGTTCTTTTCAATGTATGCCTAATTCTTCTTCTTTCAGACATACCACTGATCCATCATGCCAAATAGTTTCAGTTTTGTTTCATCACTCCACAGTAGGGATGCTATTGATTAATCTACAATTGATTAATTGATCGTTAAGAATTTAAACGATGTAATCAAGATCTAAAAAAACAAACATTGGATTGTTTCCCATTATATTCTACAAATGAGTAGAATTTTATATTTTCAATGAGGCACCACCAGGGGGCACAAATTCTGATTCTACAAAGAGCAGCATCAGCATTGAGTCTGCTAACATGGTGCTGCTGGCATTAACATTACGACGGAAGCTGGCAGCCAGATACATGTCCATGATCCACCCACTTTACAAGCCCAAAAGACGGATGTTTTGTCACAGCAGCAAATATCCTTGGTATGTGCTACATCAGCCCTCAAGATGACATTGTCAGTGTTAAGGCTGACAAACTCAGCTGCACCCGATTCTGTCAAACTAAACCACTAGTCTAGATTTTTTTTTGGTCTTGCATTTTCATATTGTTGTTACTAGCTAGCTTGAGGACTAATTGTTCATATAATGAGGGAACTGAGGTTGCTTTTACAGTTAATTTCGACTTTAATTGCACGGTTCTCTAACCTAGATAAAAAACAACAACATGAATCAATCTATATCTCTTCCTCATGCACTCGCTGATTGAGTAGACTGCATAATTATACATATTGTGCATGCGTTTTGGGAACTGTTCTTGTGTGTACTATGAAATTGAATACTGCCGTTATCCCAGCGAAAACTTGAAGGTTTATGTGCTCTCAATGGCTACTGCTCCTGACGGGTTTCACAAAACCCCTTATGACAAGTGAAAATATCAAACATGCCCGAAACAAATCGGGGCGTCGTCTGGGACAACTCACAGGACTAGCAAAGATACATCACCAAACTGCTCATTCTTCGGTGACGGGAGCGAGAACTGATTTGGCATGGATCTGGGAGTTTTGTCGCAAACTATAAATAATGTGTCTAGGACAGCTAAATCATCGCTAAAATCATGAAGTGTATACATGGCTTAAACATTAAATACAGGAGCTGTCTCGTTAGCATAATCAGGAACTACATTTAGCCCTGTAACGTTTTACTGCGTTTTTGGCTGTAGTATTGCCAGAACTAAGAGTCCTACAAGATTTCTATAGTTTGCTTTACGTTACATTTTAATTATGATTTTCGATGGTTGAACGTTAATGTTATCAATGATTGATTAAAGAAGTGCTAACAATTAGCAACCCTACTCAACAATACAGAATCCCAAAACCTCTGTGGCTTCTTTATATGATTTTTTGCCTATTGGAGCTGAACTTTCTTGTTATTTTGGGTCAGTAGTAGTGGTGTGTGTCTCAGAGTTCTAACATGGAAACATTCTGTATGTAGTTTGCACCTTACTGAGCTCACTGAAACCTCAGTACCTGTTGCTACCAAGTCTTGCTGCAGGTGTTTTGCAGTCACTCAAGGGTTTTTCACAACCTGCCATCTCTTAAATCTGGTTGCAGCCATTGATAGCTTAATTTTTCTGCCCCGTCCAGGTACTTTAACCACAGTTCCCTTCACTTAGCAAGTTGCAAACTATGCTTCCAACGGTGTCTCTGGGAACATTCATTGCCTTCACTATCTTTATGTATACTGTTCTTTAGTTGTGATGGGTGATGGTCTCATAACGTTTTTGGACCATTCTTCTGACTTATTCATGTTTCTCACACACAGTCCTTGACATTCAACAAACCCCTAGCCAGTTCAGGTATTTAATGTGTTCCAGCTCCAGCACACCTGGGGCATATACTACAAAGCAAGTTCAACATGCCCTGGATTTCTTTTCATTACCTGGCTTCACTGAACCTAACAATTGCGATCTAGATAAGAGATGTCACGACGGTGGTTATCAATTCGTTAAATCAACCCAGAATTTTCCAACCTAGTGACCAGCGCGTTCACATAAAAGGGCCGGGGTGTGCACCACCGGACCAATCGCAGACACGGACAAGTCTACGAGACCTGCATATTTCGCTCAACTGTAGTAAATGATAATTTTAGAGAAATATGAAGAGCATAAAAAATTCCAGACATAAAGCAGGAAGGAAAGCTGGGAATATATTGCCACCCATGTATTTATAAATGCCTTTAGGCTCATCGATATCGATATCATATCACTGACTATAATAACAATTGTGTATTCCATTAAAACAATGTGTTGCTTGATGCAGATCATGCATGAAGCCTCTGATCGTGTAGTACAATTTCATTTATCATATTCTTTCTGCAATTATGTGCAAACCTGACAATGTGAAACGGTCATGGAGAAAATACAAAATGTACAGGGTGTGTAAATTAATGTCAAAATACTTAAGTATTTATCAGAATACGTTCTGTAGCAGTGATAGTAAATGTATGTACTGTCTCTACAGTGAAAAGGGATACATTGAAAAAAAAATGTATGTACTGTCTCTACAATGAAAAGGGATACACTACACTGGCACATACGGCTCAATAAGCTGACAAAGACACGTCACTCCCTCCACTGATCTCATCAGAGAAAGCCAATGGCGACTCCCAGAATGGTGACACATTTTTCAATCGTGAATTGATTGGTCAGTAGACGGTGCTTTTGTTCGGATTAATCGGTTATCTGGACTATAACCTGCTCCGGAGCAGGTTAGGTTCGCAGCATAAGTTACTATGGCGATGTAACCCGGTAATAGGAGACCAAACGTTGTGATACTGAAAACCCAGGGTTAAACCTGAAGTTACCTTGCTAACCCCAAATCTTGCTTCATAGTATTGGCCCCTGGTGCAACTAATGAAGGCCTTGATTAGTTGCATCAGGTATGCTTGAGACAATCACTGTTGTGCATATTTGTGCTGTTGTGAGGGATTCTATGCAGGGGGTTGAAACATTTTGAAACTGGAGAAGTCATTATGAGTTGTATTTTTAGGTGGATTTGAGGAAACCACTTGATACATTAGTTGTGTTGAGCTATTTCAATTGCTTTTGTTTGATTTGTTAATTGGAAACAGCTGAAAGTCTGTACATTTTGACTGATTTTCAATGGGAGTTTAATCATTTTGATTGCAATTGTATTTAAATGTTGTTACACAGATAGTTTTCAAGAACCTATAAAAAAACACAAGAGTGATTTGGGTGCTGGATCAGAAGTGATAGTACATTGCTCATTCTTGTATTCTCTTGGCATCAGACTGTTTTAAAAAGTCTATAAACCTCAAATAACTTTATCATTTGAAAAAAATAATATCAGCAATCTAAACAATTGATGCACACTAACACGTTACATCTAATGTTTTGGCATTGATTTGTTAAACTGAATTAATCAATGTGACATTTAACATTGAGATAAAGTCTCTGTTCCATGTGGTGTGTCATTTGATATCTTAATTTTGGCTTTTATAAAGATTGGACAAGCAGATGAATCAGGCCTTAAAGAGTAAATGATGACGTGGGACTTTTCCCCTACCAGGGCAAACCATGACTTGACAGGACATTCTATAGGTCAAACCTTTCAAACCAAGTACAACATTTGATCAAGCTAACCGATCAAAATAAAACCTACAAGCCACCATCTCAAAGAAAACATCAATAGACAATATATGAGCATGTTGTGACCATGTATTTAGTATGTGAGGCTTAATTTTGGAATCTTGTTGCAAACACAACCTATAGTGCACAACAAATGATAGATTACTCTATTAAACTGTTTATGGAATTTCAGGAGCAGTATGAGTGCCCAAGAAGCATATTCCCACATAAATGCTCACTTATTGACAAAGAAACACTTTTGTCAAAAGTGCATATATAATTGGGTATCACGGAGTTAGTCTGTGAGAAAGCCAGCCTGAGCTGCCGTATCATACAGTAGACATAACAGTATAGAGCAGTACAGACAAAAAGCTACTTATCTCTCCAGAATTAAGAGGGCTTCTGCTGGGTCAGCATGTAGAAAGGAATGTAGAAAATATTGATGACAAAACATGTTTCGTTATGGGTATGAGGAATTTTACAAATGCAATAGTGTCCCTATAGCTATAATAAGAGAAACACGTTTGTGAAAGCAAATGCAAGAGCATTGTGTCCGCATTTGCACTAAGCATTGCAGACGTTTTGTGTAAGATGAGAATGTCTGTTTTTAAGTGACTTTCTCCAAACAGGGATAATGACCTATCATATAATATTCTGTTAAGGTATTTGATTGTTTGATTATAATCGGTACACAATTATAGCTGTACTATCACCGTGTATTGAACAAAATATAAATAGGCTAATTCGTATTTCCTTTAAGGTACAGGTCCTTCTCAAGAAATTAGCATATTGTGATAAAGTTAATTATTTTCCATAATGTAATGATAAAAATTAAACTTTCATATATTTTAGATTCATTGCACACCAACTGAAATATTTCAGGTCATTTATTGTTTTAATACTAATGCTAATTCTTTGAGATAGGAATTTTGGGTTTTCATGAGCTGTATGCCAAAATCATCAGTATTAAAACAATAAATGACCTGAAATATTTCAGTTGGTGTGCAATGAATCTAAAATATTTGAAAGTTACATTTTTATCATTACATTATGGAAAATAATGAACTTTATCACAATATGCTTATTTCTTGAGAAGGACCTGTATATATACCCAGAAGTGTTGCAAACTGCCGACATTTGTCTTTCCTTCCCGAAGGTTTATTATTAACTTGTGCGACACCACAATATGCATGTCTAACCTAATAACTTGTGGTGTTACAAACATAGACATTCAGTGGCCAAAGTTTGTTCGGTCCAGTACTTACAGTATGTGCGCGTTTCCTTAATAATTCTAATATATTATGCACATATTATTCTACAGTGTTCTCCAATAATTGTCATGCGTGGTTCAGTATTTGGTAATGATTATGCATTTTAGGCAGTGATTTTGTGTGCAACAAAGCACCTCATATTGCAGGGAAGCATTATCCCATATAAATTGCTTTTCTTATTATTATTTTTTAAATAGCAATAAATAAAGTTGTACATCTTTATGAGCTAGTCTCTGAAAGAGGTTTTAGATATGTTATCATCAATGCAACGGTCTATCCATAGTGCTGGAATACAGCTTCATCTCCATTGAAACAGTTACATGAATCAGATTTACCAGTTTGTTGGTATTGTTGTTCCAATCGTTACATTGTTGAGCAATACAACTGTTTTCAATCTATATACTATGTTGTACAGTATGCTACTATTCCCTCTCTGGCACTTTAAGAAAACAACTATGGCCATCTATGGCTAATCTGTAAAGTTTCTGTAAATCTGCTTGGAGTTTCGGGCCTTTTTCTGTTGTACCCTTTTCAGTTGTACTGCTATGAAAAGCCATTTGTGATTTACATATATTATAAACCGCTAGATTGTTGGGACTTTGTATGAAATACTCCCATAATTTGAAGCCCCTGGGCGAGATTTTTTACTTTGACGCCTCATCACAGCTCTAACGTTGATGATGACAAGGAAGACCTAATTACCATAACAATTGATAAGGTATTATATTAGGGATATCAAACTCTCCAGTTAGGAAGCATAAGTTATTGTGAATCAATGTCACCTGTTTTGGTGTAAATGATAGTGACAACAGTTCACTGCAGAGGCAACAGCAAGAAAATCCCCAAAAAGGGAATGGTTTTGCAGATGGCGGCCACAGACGATTGCTCTCACTTTATTACTCTTCTTGACTAGGGTTGGGTATCGTTTATTTTTTTTCCAATACCGGTCCTAATATTCAGTTTAGAATTTTGCCCATTCAGCTTGCACAGGTAGTCCGTCTCCTCCAGGACGGCACATCCATACATTGCAGGTTTGCTGTGTCTCCCAGTACAGTTTCAAGAGCATGGGGGAGATACCAGGAGTTAAACGAGGAGACCTGGACAGACCCGTAGAAGGGCAACACCCCGGCAGCAGGACCGTTATCTGATCGTTCATGCGAGGAGGAACAGGAGGAGCACTGCCAGAGCCCTACAAAATGACCTACACAGGGCTACTGGTGTTCATGTTAATGACCAAACTGTCAGAAACAGACTTCATGAGGGTAGCATGAAGGCCCAACATCCTCTAATGGGACCTGTGCTCACAGCCCAGCACCCTGCATTCACGGCTGACATTCAGATTTCGTTCTCAATGAATGAAACAATGTAAAGATTTTGATCTTTAATATGTTTTGTTAATTGAGATCAGATATGTGATTTGAGTGCTCCCTTAATTTTTTTTGAGCAGTGTATAATTTGATACTTGGAACAATGTTTATTCATTGTTCTGCATTCCTGTAGGAGCACTACTGAAATATATGTGGGTGCTTCCACAGATGGGCCATCTACAAGTGATGACCACATCCACCTTCTCCTAATATTACCTTCAAGTTTTACATGAAAATACATAAAATCTACATCAAATTAGACTAAATCAAGCCAGCACACTTAATGTGAAAAATGTTACTACAATCCTAAAGTCCACACATAATTGACCTGTTTATCTCTTTTATAAATATTGGCACTGTAATGATCATACCAGGACAAGGACTTCACAATAATAATACATTTTATTTACAAATAGGTATGTTTGTAGAATTAATCAAAAATGCAGACAGTGTTTCCAGCACAAGAGAATAATAGACAGAGCAGGCAAGGGGTTGGTCCATGAGGCAGGTAGTCACAGCATGCAGAGGTCGGTACACTGGAGAAAACTCAAAGGCAAAGGTACACAGGGATAATCCAATAGCGGAGATAACGGTATAGAATAAACAAGGTCAGACCAGGAATAATGATATAGAGAAGCGCTCAGTATGTTGATCAAAATACAAACAATACCTCACAGTGAGTGAAACAAACAGTCTGTTATGACTACCCACAAGAGTACACACAGGTGTTAGTAGTCTGGTGATTGGGATCGGGAAACAGTGATGCGTTCATGGTGGTTGTGACCCTGATCATTGCCATTGATTCATGGTGCGTTCTGGGAAGATGAGGAACTGCGACTCGGCACCATCACAGGAACCACTCAAATTTAGTGCTGCATGGTTTGAACTTAATTTACATTTTGTTTTCAACAGTGATATCTCCCTACTCCACACTCATCCACTGTCCTCACCCATAGCATCTTGAAATGAAACCCCTGGTCATCCATCCTCCTTACCTCGCCCCTTAGTGGAGGATTTTTCAAGACTCAAACGCCATCTATAAATAATGGCCCTGAAGTGAATCTTCTCTTGTTAACATTGTAAGTAGTCTGTTAATTTGACTATATAACAGCACGAATGTTTAATGTAACTGCACACCTTTAGATTTTTGTTTCTAGAGTAAATCTTGTCCTGCCCTGAGGGAAAGAGTTGAGTTGTTTTCTATAACCACTATACTCATTACAACAGTGCATTCTTCAGTATAGTGTATTTTGCTCATAAATGCATTTATTAAATGTTTCAGTTTTAATAAAAAAATTATTTGTATTTACACTAAAACACGAGTCTCGCGTCCTCCTCCATTTTTTAAGTCACCAGCCTCCACTGGTATCTACATTTCTATTTTTTCTGTAGGAAGAAAACCAGTTTTTGTGATTCAATTACATGTTTGAAGTACTTGATGAAATCAGATAAAAAACAATAAATAATGTTCCCTTTGACATATCTCAGCATTCTTAAGCAGTGAATTACATTAAGTACAGGGACATCCTCTGGATTATTTTAAAGTGTCTTGCTTAAAGGCACAACAACATTTGGTTCAGTCGGGAATCAAACGGGCGGCGTTACGATAGTTAAGTCTGACTCTATATCCACTGAGCCACCTAACACCTCCATTCTGCTCCTGCCTCAAAAACGTACATTATTGCCTTTTTGCTCCAACTGCTCTGAATGACTTGCACCTATCCGCATTCAGGAGTTAACCTGTAATATAATGGTGCCTACGCAGCTGGACTCTGAGAGTCATTTAGGCTTTATAAATATGTGTTCATGATTAAAGTGAAAAAGTAAATCAACAGGTTTCTCTCGTTAGACACGTTTGACCATGCCAATGTAATAGATGTGAAATGGCTAGCGGGAGGTGCTGATAGCATTTCAATAGGTTACCTCAATTGCTTGAAGTCCTTGTAGTAGTAGCTTCTCTTGCCTACGTTGCTTTTGTGGGTCAAGAGCAACAATGCTTTGCGGGTGACAGTCATCATTGTTTTCAATGGATCGCCGGTTTGAGCAGTATGGGGCGATCTGAGTGAGAGGGTTACACCAACTAAGTGGTTGAATCCTCGTGTATGTAGATTACTTTTTTGTGTGTGCAAATCATACAATAACTATAGAGCAACACCCAGCTGTGCAGCAATTCATATTCTCATCATGTATCTGCTGAGGAAGGCTCTGTAGCACTCAGAAAAAGCCTGCATGAAATTAAAATTTTATTCATTTACATGCCTGCAATGCAGTGCTTATACAGTACTCTTTATATACATACCAGCATTGCATCTGTAAATAAATTGTATATGCTTTGTCCTTCTGTATTATTGAATGAAAATGATGTTTCCCTATGCTAAACGTGTATATTAAATGGACAACACAGTGATTTTCTATCACTTATTCATGACCAAGACCACATTGTTAGCACTTTAAAAATGGATAATTTAGTAATAGTTGATGAAAACAAAAGCACAGAATAATGATTGCAGAAGTTCCATTAAATATACATAGATCTTTTCAGTATTTTATGCATTAAGATGTTGTGCAGTGAATCTACTTAAAGGGGTGTTTCACACTAGAGGGACATTCGGGTGATGTTTGGCTTGTCCTAGGCATTAGTCAGTCAGTCATGTGTGTTTCATAGTATGTGTTTCATACGGGTTTGAACTTTTTGGTGTTCATGATGGATCAGCTGTGCTAACGAAAGCCATATTGAAGGAACAATGTGGGTTATGTGATTATAGTAATGCTGTTGGCTACAGACCAGCTAGCTGAAATGATTTAAATAATGCGTTACCATTTTGGAGTGTTTGGCGTTCATGATGGATCAGCTGTGCTTTGGAAAGCTAAACGGGTTGATTGATGTACTGTACATGCGATTTTAGTAATGCTGTTGGCTACACAAATTAGCTAGCTGAAATAACATCAATCATTCATTTTCCAAATAAAAAGCAGAAATTCTAATATATCATTCCCTATGCCTAATTGTGTATGAAACATATATGACTGACTTACGCACCCCAAAGGAACTTTGATCCGTCCCACAAGGGATTCTTTAAATTAATTAAACGTCATTATATTTGAAAAACTATGTGGACTTGAATTACTTTCTCCATGCACTGTTGTTTGATTCACGTGTTGGCGTAGTGAGTAGGCTAAAGATCTCGAAACAAAGAGTGGTGACTAAATTCAGAGATCAAACAAGGATTTTGTGTTAGAAAACTAAGGTATAAACATTTATTTTCAATACACATGTAATAATTATTCCACTATTAGTCATTTTTATAATTTCATTGGTAAATTACTGTAATATCTACAGTAGCATACTGTAATTATTAAATTCAATAGACTACTGTTAATTTAATTAACTGTTAGCAATTGTTGTAATTTTATCAGTAGTTTCCTACTGTAATTACTACTGTGTATTGCATTGAATTGTGGACATATATTCATAGGCAGAAGCAAATTACTTTGATATGTATTTTAGAGGTAACTGTCAAAAGTACAGTATGATTTCACTATTTCTTACAGTTGTTGAAAGGTCTACATGGAAGCAAACCACATGCTCTAAACCAGGAAGACTATTTCATTTTTCAGCATTAATTATCACATTCAATTCAGGTGTGAATGTTAAGTAAACACAAAACTGATGTTACAAAACCCCAGTGTTTGTGATAATAGCTTGTGTTCAATGTGAGACTGGTTTTTATTATTCACAAGAGAATCATCACTATTTCCCAGAATGCTTTGTTTGTATGTTTAATAATCTTTAATTTTCCAACCCAATCCAATGTGTAAGCATTAGAAACATCGATGAGGATATAGTCCAACCATTGCTGTGATGGTTGTTCCAATTGACATTGTTTAGCAGCTAGCGATTATTTTAGTAATTGAGTATTCTACAGATTATTCCATCGGATAAGAAATACCTTTGTTTTATTGAAGAGCAATAATATACAATAGTTTGGTTTCATTTTCTGAACAAACAACATTTTTATGTCATATCATTTTGCATCGAGGCTTTTTAGTAATCAAATTATTTGAGTTACTTAAGGAATCGTTTCAGCCATACATTTTAACATTGCAATCATTTTGAACGCAGGATGTGGGTGCAATAAATAGTACATATGTTGGATCTTCTCCAATTGCTATTTTTAAAACATCTAAAACCTGCTTATTGTAACTTAGTTTGGTAGATTTGTCATGCCTTTAAGTCCATAATTCAGAAGGTGAATTGTTGTTTTAATTGAGATGTATGATAGTCTCTTCACTGTATCCATAGTATGAATTATTTTAGCAACTCACTTGTCAAAAGCATCAGCATTGTTAGTCATTGAGGGTAGCAACTATATACCTGTTATTAACAAGCATAGTCATGGTTGGTTATCCCTCACATTAGCTTAAAATGCATGCTGGGATATATTCAAATAAGATTTGTATACGACAGAATAGAGTAACAGCCTTGGTACCATGAAATGGATTACAGTAATAGTCTTAGTATTGTAAATTAGAATACAGTAAGGGACATGGTACTGTACATTGCATTACAGTACTAACTTTGTACTGTAATTGTACTGTAAAACCAAATTACTGCATTACTGGCCAATTGCTGCCAGTAAGTTACTCTAAAATGTAAATTTTTTTACAGTGTAATACTGCTGAGTTTTACAACTATCTTGTGCGAATGTATTGAACAATGCTCTTGGTTGAAACGAAGTGCTGGGTTTTGCTGCGCAGAACTCATTGACAACCTAAGGAGATCAACACCCTATATCACGGTGTGTGTAATTATTAGGCAGCTTCTGTTCCTCAGGCAAAATGGGCCAAAAAAGAGATTTAATTGACTTAGAAATGTCAAACAATGTTAAATTCTTTCAGAGGGTTGCAGCACTCTTGAAATTGCTAAGGTATTGGGGCCTGATCACAGAACCATCAAATGTTTTGTAGCAAATAGTCAACAGGGTCGCAAGAAACATGTTGAGAAAAAAGACACAAATTAACTGCCAAAGATTTGTGAAACTACCAGGAACACATTATCCTCCAGTGCTGTCAAATTCCAGACCTGCAACCTACCTGGATTGCCCAGAAGTACAAGGTGTTCAGTGCTCAGAGACATGGCCAAGGTAAGAAAGGCTGAAACCTGACCACCACTGAACAAGACACATCCGTTGAAATGTCAAGACTGGGCCAAGAAATGTCTGAAGACAGATTTTTCAAAGGTTTTTTGGACTGATGAGATGAGAGTGACTTTTGACGGACCAGATGGATGGGCCCGTGGTTGGATCAGTAATGGGCACAGAGCTCCACTTTGACTCAGACGCCAGCAAGGTGGATGTGGGTTACTGGTATGGGCTGGTATTATAAAAAATTAGCTAGTTGGACCTTTTCGGGGTGAAGATGGACTAAAACTGAACTCCCAAACCTACTGCCAGTTTTTGGAAGACATTTACAGGAAAAAGTCTACATCTTTCAATAAGACTATGATTTTTATGCAAAACAATGCTCCATCACATGCATCAAAGTACTCCACTGTGTGGCTAGCCAGTAAAGGCCTTAAAGATGAAAAAATAATGACATGGCCCCCTACCACACCTGACCTAAACCCTATTGAAAACGTGTGGTCCCTTCTTAAATGGTCTATTTACGGTGAAGGAAAACATTACACCTCTCTGAACAGTGTCTGGGAGGCTGTGGTTGCTGCTGCACAGAAAGTTGCTCATCAACAGATCAAGAAACTAACAGACTCCATAAATGGAAGGCTTATTGCTGTTATGCAATCACCTTATTAGGTATGATTGTTTAGGTATGATTACAATTACATCTACTCAGCAACTGTCACGGATATAAGACGATGGAGGCAGATGCAGAGTTCCAGGGTTGTGTTTTATTCCATAATAGAAAAGGGTAACAAAAGGCACAGGTCTTTTATTCCAAAATAGAAAAGGGTAACAAAAGGCACAGGTCTTTTATTCCACAATAGAAAAGGGTAACAAAAGGCACAGGTCTTTTATTCCACAATAGAAAAGGGTAACAAAAGGCACAGGTCTTGAGCATAACACAGCATAACCAGCGTAACAGAAGAACAATACTCGACTAAGAGACATGGTTCAGTCAGGTATAAATACACAGGGTGAAATCAAGAAACCAGCCACACCTGTCCTAGAGTCCCAGGTGCGATCAGGCATAGAGATGCCTAGACCACTCCTCTTCCAATACGAGCGTGTGTGTCTGCCATATTCTTTTAACACAAAAGTAGATTCACTAGAGTTCAACTCTTTCTATGCGTAATACTAATAACATAAACATTACTCAGTAAAACAAAACGATCAACCTAGGTGAGCCTAGTATTCAGGCGACTCAGATCTATGGCAACCCTGGGCAACCCTTACAGGAACTCACTACACGCCACGGACCACTACTAACACCACCAACCTTAACCGCTACACCATATCGGTAGTGAAGGTTTCTGTGGGAAAAAAAGTATGTTTTGAGAGAGCGGATTCCAGCACTATGACTTACTGTATATATTTTAAGAACACTATGTTGTTTGTTAACCATTTTTGTCCCACAAAGTGAAACATTACTCTGCTACTGTACAATACTGTATAAATAGCTACAACTTTTCACAAAGGATTCAGGAATGCAGAGTAGTTTACAATATTTCTTCACTTTCTTAAAACCATTTTAAAACAAACAAGGCTTTAGTTAAATTAGGAAAGTATTTACAAAAATATGAGGGGTGTGCTCACTTTTGTGAGATACTATATATTTATGTACACATGTATATATACACTCACCTCAAGGATTATTAGGAACACCATATTAAAACTGTGTTTGACCCCCTTTCGCCTTCAGAACTGCCTTAATTCTACAAGGTTGATTCAACAAGGTGCTGAAAGCATTCTTTAGAAATGTTGGCCCATATTGACAGGATAGCATCTTGCAGTTGATGGAGTTTTGTGGGATGCACATCCAGGGCACGAAGCTCCCATTCCACCACATCCCAAAGATGCTCTATTGGGTTGAGATCTGGTGAAAGTGAAGGCCATTTTAGTACAGTGAACTCATTGTCATGTTCAAGAAACCAATTTGAAACGATTCGAGCTTTTTAAAATGGTGCATTATCCTGCTGGAAGTAGCCGTCAGAGGACGGGTACATGGTGGCCATAAAGGGATGGACATGGTCAGACACAATGCTTAGGTAGGCCGTGGCATTTAAACAATGCCTGATTGGAACTAAGGGGCCTAAAGTGTGCCAAGAAAACATCCCCCAAACCATTACACCACCACCACCAGCCTGCACAGTGGTAACAAGGCATGATGTTCTCATTCTGTTTACAGCAAATTCTGACTTTACCATCTAAATGTCTGAACAGAAAACGAGACTCAGAGCAGGAAATATTTTTCCAGTCTTTAACTGTCCAATTTTGGTGTGCTCTTGCAAATTGTAGCCTATTTTTCCTATTTGTAGTGGAGATGAGTGGTACCCGGTGGGGTCTTCTGCTGTTGTGGCCCATCCGCTTCAAGGTTGTTTGTGTTGTGTCTTCACAAATGCTTTGCTGCATACCTCGGTTGTAACGAGTGGTTATTTCAGTCGAAGTAGCCCTTCTATCAGCTTGAAGCAGTCTGCCCATTCTCATCTGACCTCTAGCATCAACAAGGCATTTTCGCCCACAGGATACTGGATGTTTTTCCCTTTTCACACTATTTTTTGTAAACCCTAGAAATGGTTGTGTGTGAAAATCCCAGTAACTGAGCAGATTGTGAAATACTCAGACCGGCCCTTCTGGCACCAACAACCATGCCACGCTCAAAATTGCTTAAATCACATTTCTTTCCCATTCTGACATTCAGTTTGGAGTTCAGGAGATTGTCTTGACCAGGACCACACCCCTAAATGCATTTAAGCAATTCCCATGTGATTGGTTGAGTAGATCATGGCATTAAGGAGAAATTGACCGGGTGTTTCTAATAATCCTATATATATACAGGTGAGTGTATATATATGCACTGAACACACACACACGCATATACAGTATATGTATATGTGCAGTGCATATACCTTTAGTGGAGATTTTCCCCTTGGTGGGAAGCTTAGTGTACCACAAAATAATCACATGATTACTTTGTTTAGTACCACTCAGCAAATATAAGAATGAGGAGGTACAAAATGTGCTGTTGAAATTTGGAATGTAAATGGTCATATAGGTGTTTGTCACAATGGCCAGGATTCGATAGGACTATCGTGGCAGATAAACTGATGGTGTGATGAACTAATTGTTATACAGTATATATTTAGTATTATTATTTAAACAGTATTTATGTATGTGTTTTGTTTATGCGCCGACCTCTGGGCACTGGGAAAGTGGTAGGCACTTGGTTACTCATTACGCATGAATGGGCACTGGGTGAATACCCACACCGGTGTAATGAGTAATCAAGGTGCCTATTTAATCCCAGTGACCTGGAATGGTTCGACACATGTTATTGTGAGTTGCTACTCCTGTCATGGAGGAGAGGAGATATGGACATTATATTCCATCCTGAGTCATGTGTTGTTGTACTTCGTGAGTGTACATATTTGATTGAACCTTCACCTCGTTATGTGTCGTACAATATGTAGACATTATGTAGTTGTTGTTTGAACCAGGCGTACTCTGTATTTTACTTTCACATCTGTGCCGCGTTAGGGCACATGTATGTATTATACAGAAGTTGCGCAGTTCCGATGCACGGTGTACTGTCTGTCAACAGTACCAGCTCAGAAGTTATTTCCATATTATCCTGTTCATTAAACATCAAGAACACTCCTCCCACATTCTGGTCTCCATTCCTCTCCTTTCCACAACCAACACCAACTGTGACAGGGTTGTTTATTATACATTTTTCATTCATCATTCTAGGTAGAAGTAACCCATTTTAAAACAGTTTGCTGTGACACTTGCTCCGGTGGTAAACTGGCTTGCCCTTCTCTCTTGTGTTGGCAGCAAGGGAGGACTTTGTTCTCTTCGGCTGGCTGCCAAGACCGAAAATGAGCTACTCGGCCACAGGTGCCCCTTACTCATACAGGCAAGAATAGCATGACTGTTTGCGGTCAAGATACAACTAGGACAGGAATGGAATTCTGACCCCGGACAGGAATGGAGCATAGTAGCAGCGAGCCACCCACTCTGAGGAGACGGAACTACAGCAAAGCCCTTTCTCTTCTGAGAGGTTTGAAAGCTGGTGGATCATTCACTGTTGACATTTCTGGGTGAGATAAATGTCTAGACTATTTCACTCAGTGCCAACCAGTCACACATCCATAAGCAGTGTTGCCACAGTTACTTTGAAAAAAATACTTGTTTTTCTAAAATAAATAAGTATTTCTTGATCTGACATATATAACTGTTAACACGGTAATGGCAAAACTTACAATTTATAATCTACATTGTTTATAAATGTAACTAATAAATTATTTAAATTATTTTATTTTTTTAAATAATAGTGCTAGTTTTAATTCACTGCAATCATCATTGTTATTTTATTATAAAGCTAGTGAATTGTAACCAAATGTAATTGTATTGAGTGTAAAGAAAAAATAAGAATATATGTTAGCAAAAATGATAATTTGTTTAATAACTTTTTAGTAACAAATATGTTGTACAAACAATTTGATTTAATATATTGTCAGTGTTTCATGTGAAAAAAAACATTCACTAGAGTCTGTTTTATTCAACAATAGACTAATTTTATCACCACGTGAACATGGACTCACATATCTATGCAATGAGTTAACAATGATTATTATAATGAATTACGAGCACTATAATTTTTAAAAGGAAAATCCGAGTTTGTGTTGCTGGCATAATATAGTGTTGCCAGGCGAACTTTTCTTGCCTATAGCTAGCACCGGCTCTTAGACTGTCCTCATGCTGAAAATGTGACTTCACTCCATGAAATGCAAGAAGAAAGCAAAAATATATATTTTTACTAAGGAAAATGACAAAAATAGTAACACACAATGACTTGGATAAGTAACTTCAATCTGATTACTGGTTTGGAAGTAGTAATGCGCTAGATTACTTGGTCAGATTAGAGTTACCGGCATTACTGTCCATAAGGATAGAGATTCAACGGCAAATACTGTTAATTCAAACTATATTGATGTAATTACACAAGAATATGTACAAAAAGAGTAAAAATACTGGCAACAAATTCCCAATACTTTAAAAAAGGAAATAATGGAAAAAGTACTGGTAATTTGTTGCCAGTACTTTCACTGTATTTTACAGGTATTTTTTCAGGGTGTGTAACACATTAAAATGTGGAAAAGTCAAATAGGGTGAACATTTTTGTGAGCAGTTGTACTGTACATTATATTAGTGTTATTCGTGATGATAAATTCATAACTCAAGTTTACAATATTGCTTTGTGTGTTACTATCTTTTACAAGTATCTTTATTGTGTGTGTGTTTGTAATGACAACTAATGAACAATCAAGATGTGACCTCTACCAGCAGGCCTTAATATTAGCATAAAACCGTACTGGATGTCAGAACCTGCAAATGACCCTTCATATAGTTGTCCCCGACTGATGAAATCGGTGGTGAAACAACTGAACGATCTCTGTCGGTTCTTGCAATTGTTTGTTTGATTGTTTGTTTGCTTGGTTGTGCATTTGTTCATGTGTGTCACAGACATTTAGTCTATACCTATCTATGTATTTTTTGCCCAAATGTCTATTACTGTTGACAACTGGAATAATCATAACTACATTGATTAGAAAATCAAGAGAGCTAAAAAGTCTGTTAAATCTTGCGCTTGCTTCACTCACAGTTATCAGCGTCTTGCGTAGCTTAACTGAAGAGGAGCAGTCTCTGAATCCGGCTCTAAAGTGTGTAATTGTCCATACATGGGGGCAATATAGTCTAAAGTGTGTAATTGTCCATACATGAGGGCAATATATTCTAAAGTGTGTAATTGTCCATACATGAGGGCAATATAGTCTAAAGTGTGTAATTGTCCATACATGAGTGCAGTATAGTCTAAAGTGTGTAATTGTCCATAAATGAGGGCAGTATAGTCTAAAGTGTGTAATAGTCCATACATGAGGGCAGTATAGTCTAAAGTGTGTAATTGTCCATAAATGAGGGCAGTATAGTCTAAAGTGTGTAATAGTCCATACATGAGGGCAGTATAGTCTAAAGTGTGTAAT